>JAZGTJ010003306.1:0-36241 GCA_036877575.1 Botia almorhae | reverse complement strand
CAGCACCAAACTTGACGTGCAGTTGAATGAAAGTCACGCTGAGTCATAAAACTAAGAAGTATAAAAAACAGGGCTGTCGGTTTAGCTCATTAATTAAGGAATTTAATCGTGCCCCCTGACCCGTGCATAATGAGGGATTGTCCTACCACCGAACAATTCAAGCTTGAAGTACAGTAACATCGTCATGTTCGACTGCAGACCTGAAAAACATGAAGGTGGGATTTCAAGCTCCTTACGCTATTTAAAGTGACAAGCCGTTATAAAACGCATTCGTTGCGCAATATGCTAAAATGCGACATGCAACACAACTACTGACCTATACTCAGAATCTGTCCTCTGCATTTAACTCATCCAGTTAGAGGAGTGAGTAGTGAACACACACACACACTGCAAACTGTGAACACACACGGGGACCAATTGTGTCTTGCTCAAGGGCACCTCAATTGTTTCTTGCTGGCATAGGGAATCAAACCAGCAACCTTCTGGCTACAAGTCCGACTTTCTAACCAGTAGCCACGACTGATACTCTACAACTAGTGGGCCCCAACTGTTTCAACAGTGGAAATACAGAAATTAAAACAATGATTTTAGACACTTTATGTAATGTTTATTCAATAGTTTCACATCTGCCACAAATCATAAATGATCTCTAGGAGATTTTCTCAGAAAAAAGCTATATAGGGGAAACATTGTGATTAGTTTGATAAATGAATCATATAATTAATTATGATAAAGTTTATAATCAATTGACTATGAAACATGTTAATATTCTTGCATGGCATTACAGCTAACGGTAATGAAGTTACAAACAAATCAAATCTTTATTCAAAAATAAAGTTTTAGCAATACAAATGTAAAATACAAGTGATTTCGCAGGCCCAGAACGTACAAGTATTGCATCCGTTTCTGTAAAGGCTGGACAGTTATTTGGATGTATTTTTAGAAAAGGGGTTTTAGTATCAGACCGTAACAAGTCTCTTTTTCTGGCAGAAAGAGAGACAGAAAGACAGAGACCGAGATAAAGAGAGAGAAATATAGACTGTCCTCCACAGCTCAGAGTCTGTCATGCATTTCTCTGTCCTGTGTCAGAGAGAAACAGTGAAATGTTCTCTGCCCGCAGCTGCCTGCCTGACACACCAAACCTTGAGACAGACAGTTCAGCTGGATTTGAGACCTTCATTGGTCAGTTCTCTAGCACTTACTGAGGGATATTGACGGTTACACTAGGAGGACACAGCTGTCGTAGCATAATGTAGCATGTTGACATTCACTGCAGAGTTTTAAAAATGGAACGTTTTGAATCTAGAGGGCCTACTGCAAACTGTATAACAGGTTGCGATTAAGAATTTTATTTCGCCTCTCTACTGCCACTACTGTTTGAAGCAAAAACTGCAGGTTACTTTACATACTTTTCATTACTTACTTGTTCAAGTCACATAAAGCCAATTGTCATTTCCTACGAATTCAGACCCAACAGCTCAATTTATAAATCATTACTATAAACTTACTATTGTGAAACAGGGTGAGGCAAGGAGACTGTTTCAAACACTGAACTGTTACATACTTGCCTAATAACTCATTTTTGTTCATTTTTAACCCAGAAAGTCACCGAGTGAAGAATGCAGTGAAAAACATCTAAACTCTGACATGGTTTGATCAATACTACGTCACGCTTATGTGCTGTCCGTAATCGAGACAGTCTCCTTATGTTTTATATGTATACAGTAAAGCACAGTTTCAATATAGTGAAAGTTGAACAGAAATAAATCCATGTAAGTCTTGCCAACAACTGTGGCTGCTTTTCTATCTACTGGAGCTGTTAATTTTAGTGCCAGCGCTCTTGCTGATGGTGCAAAATGGGGTACAGACACAATCTTGCTTCTTCTTACCTACTATATTAGAAAATAAACACGCACACACACACACGTTTAAGGGAATGCAAGCAAGACCTTTCCTTTATTCCCTAACAGGTCTAAGCTAAACAGACTCAGTTATTCAGCACCATGGAGAGCAACCTCTCTCTCTCTCTCTCTCTCTAGCTCTCTCTCATACACATGCCGTCTCTGTCCTCTATATGCTTGTATCTGCCTCCACCCCGTTCTGTCTTTCGTTTTCCTAACAGCACACCTAATTTCATCTTATGCTCTAACCAAAACATTACAACAATGGTGATTACCCGAAAAGATCCAAACTCATTTTCTCAAATTGATTTCCCATCTGTAAAATCAGCCTTTTTATAATAAAACCTAAGATTGCTTTATAAGCAGTCAACATTTAAGAAAAGCTCCAATGAAGCACCAATCACACCACTATCCCTGCGTACACGAGCAGGTGTTCACCCCTCCACCCCACTACTAAGATAACTTTGAAGGCCTGATGATGATGAAAAGGAACCAGCCCTCTATGAAAGCCGTGGTGCTCTAATGCATAAAACAGGTTGGAGGGTAAGTAAGGATCATGCACCCCGCAGAGCCCAGCACAGTGTCAGTAAATACTTTCCCAGTCTTCGCATTATTGTTCTCGGGGTGAGTCCGGGCTAATGTTGATTGGCTCTGTTTGTGCTGATGTGTCATTTCCCAGCTGGCTCGTCTCGTTTCCCAGCTTACTTTGATGGCGAGCCAACAGCGATGGCGCCCGCATACTCTCACGGCTGGAAGAGCACATTTTAAAATCCCAGCGTTGTGCATCTTCTACCGCCTTCGTTGTTAAAATTAGGATATATTTGTGTGCTGTAAAATCGCATCAACAGAATGGCCGTAATGCTCATGGACAATGATGGATGCGTTCCTAAAACAAATCACACAAACTAACACTCAGTGACCGCTCATTTTAGCCATGTACTGCCCCACATGTCTCCCAAGAATATCAAATTTAAGTTCCCTTTGCATGTTTACTTTAAACGGAGGTTTTGGAAAGAGCTCTAGCCATTCCCCTGAGTTTGTGATTGGCTGTTCCAATTTCAGCTGCTCTCTAAATTGCGCCCACCATGTAACTCGAGACAAAACAGAGGAGCAACTTCAGCCCAAAGGTCTAAGGGAACATGAAATATGAGTGCCCGGATTCACACACTCTCATTAAAAAAACAGATGTGTTCTATCTTTAAGTTAATTACGTTTTGCATTTCCAATGTGATCTCATTAGTTTCTAAGGTATTAGTATGTAAAACTAATGCTTTCCTGTGGCTCAACTGGTCGAGCATGGCACTAGCAAATGCTCAGAACTCATATATTGCTAATGTATAGCCTAAACGCATCGTAAATCACTTTGGCTAAAAGCTTCTGCCAAATACGTCAGAGTAAATGTAAAGTGTAACTCTAACGCATACGCTGTTATACATTAGGCACTGAAATGTACATCAATGTATTGACAGCATTTATAATGTAAATACTTTTCGCATGAACAGTTTACCTATAAACAGCTAGCAAAGGGAATACTTTTTATTTACTAAATACTTTACGTGTCGGGTTTTACAAGATATGAACGTGAAATTAAAAGTGGAAGCATGATGTGTGATGAAAGATTATACGCACATTGCACATAAACAAAACCAAAACATAAGAAGGGGCAAACACACACACAGACTGACGAACACAAAGGACATACTTTCCCCGCTCACACACATTGGCTGGAGGAGTTGATAGGACTTCAGGGCTTCAGGGAAGCATGGCAGAAGAATGAATGTGAAAGAGAGCGACGCTTATCGCTGAACTGCAGAACCTCTCAGAAGAAACTCAAGGAACATTCCGAGCGTGAGTGCAAAGTGACTTTGGAAGAAATGGAGGCGATTCAGACAGCCACACTGATGAAAGTCTTCCATTACTGCAGTCTCACCTTCAGTATTTACATCAGTCAAACTTTCCTTTCACAAATAAACAAAAATAAATTCTATTCCCAAATAAACAGACAAATAAATGAGTCTAAATACAGAATACAGGATTTCTTACTACCCCCAGGCTGTAATTATTTATATTGTGTATCCTTCATTTTAATGGAATAGCTCATTTAATTATTCTCATGTTGTTCCAACCTGATATTATGAGAATAGATATTATGAAGAATCTGCACTATGACATTTTACAGAGACTATGGCCGTTAGGAGACCATTAAGCTTTGAAAAAGACAAAAGCACTAATAAAGTAGTTTATGTGACTCATCCACTGTATTCCATGTAGCCATGTGATGCGTATGATGGTTTGAGTGAAGTACAGACTGGAATTTTCCCCTCCAGTGAGCCGTTGCTTTCAGAACTGCTTCAGCTGGATCATTGAGTCAGGGAATTTATGAACCAATCATTAAGTCTGATTTGTGAACCGGATTAACTGGTTTGTTGGGAAGAACTGCCTAAAAAAACAAACATTTAGGATTTAAACTCCGGTCCTATAAAATATATAATCATAAAAGAAATACAACTGTCTCAGGAAAAGAAAAGGTCGGCCTGAAGAAAAATAGACATTTATTTAAATGAATTTAAATTGTGTCGTTTTTTTGTTGTTGTTGTTTTTTGAGGGGGAGGGCATTTTTCTTGTAAACTATGGTGAAACAGAAGTGTGAAGATTTTTTTGTTTGTCACAGGAAAAAAATATACAGGTTTGGGGCGACACGGGGGTGAATAATGACAATGCACTGTTTCTATAAAATGGCAAACCAGGGTACTGGCTTTTCATTTTCTTTCTGGAAATTTTCTCTCTCACTCAGAGAAAAAGAGAGAGGAGGAAAACATCAGAGACATCAGAGATGTCAGCACATGCCCTGGGTCCATTTCTTTAAAATGTTGTCATAAATTGTGCAGATTTCTTCAGGGTAGGTGAGCTGCTGATGTCTCCTGCGTCAACGTTGCAATGAACACATGCCAAAGCATGTTAGACGGTTAGCAAACAACCAGAGCCGACTCCGAACACGTCAAGACAACAAAAGCTAGAAAAACTGTGACCGGCCTCTTCATTTTGGACAATGGAGAGCCCGTTTGTGTTCATTCTCAGCCTCTGTCCTTCACACAAAATGAAAAACATCCAAATGCAATTAAAGACGTAACAATCACAATAGTGTTCTCATCTGAGCTATAATGCATGATTCTGATGCACAAAGAGGCAGAGGTTTGCAGGCAGCCAAATGGTTTCTTTTAGCATAATAGTTTTGTCGATGCAGAGAAATATTGAGTCTTAAGGCTCTGACGATTGCATGGATGAACTTTTCCCTGTGGACTTCCTTCAGTCCGTAACCACAAAGGCTATGAAAGAGCTTTTGTTGATGCTACAGAATTAGCAGATCCATTTGCATGCCGAAACATTACTTATTCTGTCTTAAGTGCATTCACTGAAATGATTGTTCCTATAATCTACCTTTTACCCTTTAATTGAACTCAATAAACTCTCAAACTTCTGAAGAACAATCCCATCACCTTTTGCGGCCACTCGCTTGAAATCTCTTTTGTGGTTTAGTCAAATCAATGAAGATTTACATTTATTTGGCAGATGCTTTTATCCAAATCAAGACACAATGCAGTCAAAATACACATGGTTTAAGTTCTATGCGCTCCCTGGGAATCGAACCCACAACCTTTTAGTCGCTAAGGCTATGCTCCGCTGTTAGAGCTACAGGGAGGCACTGAATAAAGCCACATGAACCGTGTGTTAATGTGTGATGATACTTGATCACATAACTTTGTTTAATAAGTTTCAGCCTATCTCTGAGCTTGCCTCAGCAATTTGAGTTTCCTAATGCTCTGATTCCACAAAGACCCCTGTCTCTTATTGACAATCCACAAACCGAATACAAATGAAGGGCTTAAGTGTCCCTCATTACAATAACATGGAGGCTGTGCTCTTTAAGTTGGCTGGAAGTTTAAGTATCGCTCAAACTCACCGAAAGCCTATTTTCAAAGTGTCTCATTGCAGAATGTGTCTGTGTAATTAACCACCCTCACTCTGGCGGACACGGTCATCAGTGCAGATTTTCAATTTCAATGTCATATCACACAGTTTCAGTTAACGAATAGCTGACAGAGATGTTGTGAACAATTGAAGTACAGATTTCTGTTTAAACTCAAACTGTGGATTAACCAAAATCTTTGCCCAAGATATTTTTAAGTGTATCAAATTCATTTACTCAGCTAATAATTTTAGGCAGTAAGAACGTTCCCCTAACGTTTTCATTAAGTAACAAAAACATTAAAAATGTTATTTAGAAACTTCCTTCTACTAACGTTACTGCAAGAACATTTTTGCTAACTGAGAGAACTTTTAGAGGACATTGGCCAATATTCTGAGAACGTTCCCTGAACAAAATACTGGCTGTTTATCTCGCAAAACACTTACCAAGACCGAGTATTTCAAGTGTTTCTTCCTAAATAAATTCTTGTTTAAGGATTTTTGTACAGGACTGGGAAACAAGTAAAACAAACACATATTTATAACTCAATAAGAATTATTTCTTTGCATTACTAATTGGTAATATTTTGCTAAACTTCTGCGCAGCAGTTTGATGGAAAAATAAGTCGTTTTCTGTATCTTAACAATCTTCTTAGGGTACACAGGATACAATCCCCACCAATAAACTCACAGGAAGTCGTCATCATTGTGCCACTTAAACCAGCTTATTAAACAAACATGAGGATCTGATTTAAAACAGAGCATATTCAGGCTCTGATGTCATAAGATCGCCTGAGTGTTCCAGTCCGTACGTTATTATTCTGAGGTTCAGAGCCATCCCCACCCCAGTGAAAGCTATTGAACTTCACTTCAAGATCCTTTAATTAATGTATTGGAGGCTTTCGTGGAACAGGGCTATGTCTGACTCAAAGAGCCAAATTAAAGCAAGTGAAGTACAGAAGGCATGCAGTGTTTGACATGAAAGCTCTGCAGCATGAACATCACTACATATGGAGAATAGATCAATACAAGAGCAGATGAAAAAGCCCTTCAAGCAGGGCGACCAACCAGCGAGCATTTGCACGAACTCTTAGCATTTTAGCAAGAGTGCATTTGTTTGCGAATGGTACTGAGTGTGTTGCATTTGCGCAGAATGTCTATATGCATGAAAGCAAGCGCATGCACATCTGGTAAGTATCTACTTTACATTGAGATCACGTGAACAGAGATAAAAGGAAGGAAGAGATGGTAGAAAATCGCAAATAAACAAGAGAATGGAGGGGGGGCAAAGGGCGGGGGGCAATCTCTCTTAGGGCATTTGTGCCGCATCTCCAGCCGGAACGCTTGACATTTAAACTAGGGTCTGGCAATCTCAATGGAAGAGATCAGCCTATCTCGAGATCTGTGTAAGAGGGGCTGGATAAAAACATCAGCATGACTCAACATTAGTTGGATGTCTTTAGAGTGCGATGTCTCTGCAGGGCTGACATTTGTGTTTAAAGACACAAGTAATCCTTGATACTCGCAGAGATATTCTTGGTTCCTAAGCTGAAGGACGTGTGATGTTAAAGGTCTCATATTTAGCAGTGAAATAAATGCCTATTCATAACAAATTTTAGCACATATAAGCACTCCAAGATTTTAAACTAAACTGTGTTTCTATGAGATGCTCTACAGAGTTTGAAATGTGCTTCATTTAAAAAAAATTAAACCAAGTTCACATTATGTATTAGGTATAATTTCATTTTCATAAATACTGTTTAACAGTAAAACTTCTGTATGTTGAAAATGAGCTGAATAATGCGTTACAAGAAGACAAACACTTGAACAATGAACAATAGAAAATTAATGAACTGACAAAGAATAATAAGTGCTATTTTAAATACAGTAGATACAGTAATACTTAATACATAATACTTGTTAACATACTGAACCGTACTGTAAAGTGTTACCCCCATTTAGTGTGAATAGATTTGGTGTGAAAATCAATTGCAAATACGTTTATCGTTGTTTAAACACAACAATTTTGGTTTTGAACGAGCACTAATTGTTGCAGTGTAAGAAACTATCTCTGTTTTACCCGTACGTTTTCTCATGACATTAAGATCTAGTTAATGTTTATATAGAACCAATTAGAGGGTATCATTCGCTACTATTTCATGTGTAGCTTATAATTACAATACGAGAAGCTGCAGTGATCCGACAGGTAAGTCTCGACAGTGATGTAAAGCGACCACACACAGTCTTTAGAATCATCACAAATTAATGTAAACAATCAGCCAACGTACACCTCTCGCATGAACACGCCTTCCACTTTACACGTGTAACTTCCACAAGAGCCTCATTTTCTTGCTGTACAACACAGAGGTGACAACACGAGCGTGGGAGGACAGGCTCTCGAAAGGGGCTTGATCTGAGAAGACTTTAATGAGCCACCAATGTGAATTTCTTCTCACTGATAGAAACCAAATTATTGCTGAGATCCATGCATGGCCGTAGCTGTTGCCTTAGTGATGTAGACTTGAAATTCTTTTGACAGGCTTTAAGAGGTGAGGCACTAATGTATGTCACATCTCTCTCAAAACTACACAGCAACGAAAAGCCAATTAGCCAAAAGGCCTCTCGGAAAATGAAAAGGGAGAGTTTTTCTTTCCTAATTACTGGCTGTATCAGCGAAGTAATTTAGGAAATGCCAAATGTCCCTACAGGTCACATAAGAAAGAAAAAAGATGATGGTGTGACTTCTGGGCTACTGGGACAAAAAAAGAAGTTTATCCCTTATTACAAAAATTACTTACAATGCAGCTCTTCATGCAATCACCAGCGATAATTACGGTTGCCAAACATTCTGAAAAATGTCAACTGTTCTCCTGGTAATTAGAGGGATTTGTGTATTTCCCACAAATGAGAAGTGAAACCCTTTAATTCTTTCAAACACTCACACGGGCTTGTGTTTGGTGTGCGATTTCTGTTTTGTTTTCATGAGATGCAGATATGAAGTTTCAGCCTTTATTATTTACTTCCTCTCTGATCCTGCTACAGGGCTTATGATGTTATCAAACACGGCGGCTCTCCCTCTATCCTTGTTCAACAGTTCCAAACAGTTGGTCAAGCTGATGTTTGTTGCATTTAAGAAAGCATTACAATGACAATTGATGTATTGGGTGACACTGCAGGTCAGCGGCTGTTTGGAAATGTGGACATATGGCTCTGCAGGCAGGTTTATCTTGAAAAGGCTGAAACTAATTTGACTCCAGATACCCGCTGCTCACATCATAATTACAACCCAACCTGCTCATCCCTCCTCCCATACAAGCTCCTGATTTGTTTGTATAGTTGAGATGTATTCTGGAGACTTTTTACAATAACACAGACACGGAGTAACAAATACTAATAAAAAACAGTGAATTACATTTTTGGTAACACTTTACAATAAGGTTCCATTTGTTATCATAAGTTAAATGCCTTAGTTAACATGAATTAACAACTAACAATACAACAAAACAGCATTTATTTACCTCAGTCAACTTTTATTTTAACATTTAGGCCTACTAATACATTTCTAAAATCAAAAGTGCTTGTTTTAATTTTAGTTAATGCACAATGAACTGACATGAACAACTGCAATTGCAATAGTGCATACTAGTTTAGCTAGGCAAAAATTCAAATTGAAACACAGCCATTACAACTCACCCCCAGCCTACCCCTTTTATAATCTACTGAGGCCTATCAATTCTGGGGGAAAGACAGCTCCTTTTGTCCTCTGCAGAGAGAAAGTGTTTTCAAAACTTTTCTATTAAATTGAGTCTCATTAGATTTGTAGCCCTCTGCAGGTACAGTATGCAAACAGCTGAAACAAAGTTATCTTTCTCTCACATTGTTTATATTGTATTTTACTGGGGCATGAAGCCAAATTTTTCACAACAATTCAGATCATAAAATGTCCCTATCATACCAAAGTAATATTGGTTACACAAGAACACACTGCCGTCCCGTCTTCATCATTGTCACAAAACCAGCTTCACCTAAATGTTTATCATGCTGTCTACCATAACAGCAATGCATCATGGGTAACTCATTCAACTAAGCATCTTAAGTGAAAATTAACTCTTGACCAATCTCAATTATGAATAGTAATGATGTATCTTAATTACGGAGGTGATAAGCCTCCCCTTGGGTAATATCAAACAATCACAGCCACCTTTCTTCACCTTTACAAGCAGATAAAGTGAAGGGCTATAACTCAAAATTTGGTTTTAAATCTTGTTGGACCAGAACAAATGGACCTGCCCCAAGGTGACTTTGACCCAGCTAAAACTGATGAAGTGGCATTTTGCATATCCCAAACTACACAGTGGACAAACACTCCCAAAATAGCAGACACTAATTTAAAATGTTTGCCATTTTAATTAGATCTGCTCTGAGATTGTGTTATCTGATGAAGATATGGGGTTGCTGTGATGCAGTGACATTTGAGCCGGAACAGAGCAACAACAGAAAAACAACTATGGCATAATAGGGCCCAAACAATGTTTTTGCCAGTCATACAAATAACCATTATAAATAGATAGACAGACAGACAGACAGACAGACAGATAGATAGATAAGTAGATGAATTATGAATAAACTTATGAAATTATGAATAGATAGATTTGATAGGTTTATTATATATTAATTGACTTGAAATACAGAGCGAATCCTTCCTCTCTCTTTTTAAAAGCCTGAGCGTTATGAATAAACGCTATGTTCAGAGGAAACTCACAGTCTGTGGCAAAGAATGGTTTTATTAATTTAGGGCACTATCCAACATGACAACATCAGCAAGCAGCTGCATCCACCACCATAGCCAGAAGCCCAGGAACAAAAGGTCAGAGGTCAAGCTTGTCAAAATTTCTGTCCAGCTGTGTCCTCAATAGCCGATGACAGGTAATCATTCTTCGGCCATTAACGGCAGCTTCTCAGTCATGCCAAAACATCACTTTTGCGCTTCCAGAGAACCATATCACTCTCAGGCGAAGTCAAAGAGAAATTATTTATATCTGCTGTCTATGAAAAGGAAACAACATATGCGAGCGAGAACTGGAGGGAAAAAAATAATAAATGAGCTTTGCGAAAATTGGCAACGACTCGCGGCATGAGGCGGCCCTGATTCAATGGAACCCAGATTGCACTGACAACTATTTTCCCTTTAAACAAGAGACCCACCGTGAACAGCAGTGGCGAACATGCATCCCTTGCGAAACAATGAGGCCACAAATATATCACTGACTGTTCAAAACGCACCTCAGCTGAGAACAATGAGGCGGAAAACGTCGCAAGAAAAGCCAAGATGCCGGTGACCCCCTAGCGAACACACAAAGTGAGGTGTCAGTCGTCTAGCATGACACCCCCTTTGAATCTTTGCCATATTTCCCTATTGGCTGTCGTTGAAGGATGTCAGCTCATTCCTACCAATCCAATACTCTTTAGTATGGGCTTTGATGTTAAGTCTTCATTCACTGAAGTTAACCCATAAAGGACTGGGGGCCCAGACCGGTCATAGATGTTCAGAAGAGGGCAGAGTTCTGGGTCCAACACTGTCTAGGACATTTGCCAGGTTTCTGCTAAAAATAGCAGTAAATGGTGCAGTACACCATTCAAGGAGATGAAAACACAAAATCACCAAATTCATTGGTTCTAATGATGCTCCATTACACTGACGCTTTGAAGATAGCACTGTGTAAACCAGCACTCTCACAGCTGTGCGGAACACGAGGAGCTGCTGAATACTGCAGCAGTACAGATGTACTCTAACGCGAGGCAAACAAACACAGTTTGCCTTTTCTTGACACTGCGTCTGCAGCAGCGGTTTGTGAACCTGTTTGTGAATGCTTATGAGTGGGTATGGACTGAGATACTCTGTCACAACAGGTAGTGGTGAGAACAGCAGACAGCTCCACGCCTCTGCACCTGACAGACACAGGACTCCTATCACACTGGATTTCCCACACAGCTGTCACCCTGGAAGCCCCTTCGCTCCTTTGAGGTCACAAAAATGTGGAACTCGGGAGCTCCGGCGCTGTGCGCTACACCCGTGCTTTGGTTGACCAGAAATATTATTTTTACACTACGTCAACTCAGTGGAAGTGATTCAGTGCTTGCTGTGAGAGGGAGAGACTTTTTTATTCAGTGCTTAATACTTTCTGTTCAGCAAAAATCCGATCATCTGCGTCAAAATAAAATCATTGTGTAAATCATTCCACGCACTTGTTCACGGCGAGCTTGTGAAACACTTCCATGCGCTAAAAGCCCTTTGCAGGTAATGAGGTTGTGACTCAGTCATCGCTCTTGCTGCCTGCCATTATGTGATAGCACTCTAAACTTCATCTAGTTTGTGCAGAACCTTTTAATCTATTTCTAGAACCTGCACTGGAAAAAGTGATGGTATAAAAGCCATAGTGGGATCACAGAACATAGTGCTGAATGTGTTAGCGCCCCCTGCTGGCCCACCACCAATCAACACCTAATCTCATTAACTTGCGTTCCAAGAAGACCATCAAGCAAACAAGCGTGGAAACTAAACTGCAAGTTGAGATAAATGTTGATGGGTTCATGAGGGAGTAACAGTATAGAATCATGATCCACATCTAATTGCTGCATAATCCTATTTATCACTATAACAGAGCCTGTAGTAAATAATGGCTATATAATGGTTGGGTTGGCTAAGCACTTTTAATGACATCAACAAAGCTTAACTATCACTACATAATTCGCTAATGAAATACATGGGAATTGCTGTTAATCACATTGTTGAATCTGAATTCTTAATGGTTTACACCAATATGTCATTTAGGGTGTTCGAGTGAGTTCCCCAAATATGCGATAAATAAAAGGATGAATTAGTTTGTTTTTCATGCCTGTAAAGAATTCCTTCACTGCATGTTTTTGAATAACCACACGGTTCTTCTAAGGCCCTTCACCAGCATGTGGCTCTGACACTCAAAATTGCTAAAAAATTGTTAACTACCTTTCTTGTGCACTAGTTTAAAAAAAACATCCCTTTCTGAAAGCCACCCATCTGTCAGTGTCTTTGTGTGCTTTGTAGTAAGCACAAGCTGTTTAACACTTCAGATGCAGTCAAGTACAAGTCAAGGGTCCAAAATAGGTGTGAGTATTTGTGCATGACTAATGCAGCACTGAAAGCCAGGACCTGTTAAGTCAAGAGAGCAAAAGATGTGGCCAGCACAAACCGTGGGTGATATGTAGCAGCTCATCTGCCGAGCGTTTACGCGCTGCCTTGTTAGCATCACCTGAATTCTTGATCGATTTTGCTCATGGCGGGGGGCAAAGGTCATGCATATTAAAGTAGCAATAGTTTGGGCTACACTACAGTCAAGGCGAGGGGCCGGCCCATCAGATTGACTGATCTCTCCTCATTCAATTTCACAGAATGTCTTCACAGGAGGTATTTAGAACCTCTTACATCCATTTTACATGTTCACCAATAAACAGAATCCAAACACACGTTGTAATTGGATCCATTCCCTCAAGGCTGTTCAATTTCCCACGAGACGTTGCTCCAACCTGAGGGCGGCAGAGCTATTTGTCAATTAACAGGAAATGCTACAGAAATGTTACGCCACAAGCCACACGGATACGAACGGTTACTTCAAACTCGAGCGAGAGCTCTCCAAGTCCAAATTTCTGAAAAGCACACTCGCGCAAACAAGCACAAACACACGTTCTGTAGAAGAAGAGTTCCTTAAAATCTATTTGACTGCAGACATCTGGGGACTTTAATGACCCTGCTCTGCACCTGGCTCTTCAACAGCCTGGCTCATGCGCTTTGCCTCATGGAGATTAAAAGCCTCTTTCAGGCGAGGAGGGGAACAGACAGCGTTACACAGCAAAAACTTGTAATGTGCTGGATTTTGCCTTTGTAAGGCTGGACAAGCAAGATGTCAAGATGTTACAGCTATTAAATCTGTTGTCCTCAATGGGTCTGTACTGTATGTTCTCCAATAAGTAGACATATCCAGCTTGTATGTACTGATCTGAGGTCATTTATAGCCATTGATTCTAAATGAGTAAGATTAGGGAGACAGCTGTTAAAGTAGCTTTGTCAGAACCCTGAGTTATAGTGTCAAGTCAACCACAGGGTATCTGGAAAATTCCAGATCTAGAGATTTCAAGAGGAACTCTGTGAGGTTCCTGCAAACATAAGCAAAATGGATGACTACTGAACATTTTATAGAATACTGGGGGCTGTAATATACCGCAGATCCGTTTGACCAGTTATATTACAACCATAATGCATTCATTACAACAAAAAATATGCCTTTTTGCTAATTACCCTGCCTGCAAGAAACAAAAGGGGAAGATATGAAGCACTTTTATTTAAAAATCTACCACCTGGGCCCTCACGGAACAACCTGCCTCCAGAACAGTGAGTATTAATTCAACACCGGTAGAATTATTGTTTATAATTAAGTTTAGACCTGAGGCCTGCTGGTCTCATGAAGCATACAATTACATGCGTCTCATATTTCTTTAATATAGCACTACCTATCGCAAGTGTTTATTTATTTATTTTGGCCACATAAAAAAACGGTACGTCAGAATGAGTCATTGTAGGCACACTGAATTTCTCTCTCTCTCTCTCTCTCTCTCTCTCTCTCTAAAGCAGTGATGTGAGGTCTAGATCGCATTAATTATCCTCGGGATCTCGTCACACTGCCACCACGCGACGGGTTATCAGCCAACAAGACTGACTGCAGCTCGCGCACTTTACACGGACACCGGGCACTGCTGTTTCTCCATATCTCTAGCCGGGAAACAAATCAACCCCCTTTTCCAAATGCTCGTTTTTCCCATGATGACATGTGACACGCTACAACACACAGAGTGGCCACAAGAAGACTGAAAAGTCGTATAACAAAACAGTTATGTGTTTATCAATCAATACTTATTTATAAAAGAGGGTGAAATAAATTTTTAATCAACCGGGGTGTAAGAATAGGGGTTATTATACAGGTCCGCTTGACACTATACCCTAACCGTTTAGCATTAGATGGAAATGAACCGGCCCCGATGCAAATTAAAATGCTAGGCAGGTGGTAATCATCAAGATACATCAGCCAGAAGTGTTGCCCAGGGGTTTGCCTCCACCCCGCAAAATTCAATCAAAACTACGAAGGCTTTTAGAAATCAGAAACCTGAGAAATAATATTTTCCAAAACTGACAAGTTTTTAGGTGCTCTTAGTATTTCGTAATACTACTGAAAAATCTACATTTCGGAACGAGATGAGCTCAGGCTAAGCCTCTTGCTTTCCAAATACATAGAAACATTAAGGATGTTTTGAACAGTGTCAATAAACGTGATAGTGTTGGCCGGTCTTAGCTTCACGTGTTACATGGAGATGGCGTGCAACAGTTAAATCCGCCAAATCATGTGTGATTAATAGGCGTCAAGACTCGCCAGTTCCATTGCGAGATTCTCTATGCGATCCGGATGGTACATTGGCAGGTGTAAGGTCGAAATCCAACATGTCACACGTCGTCCACCCTGTTCCATACTACTTATCGACTAATGTACGTTTCATGTATAACGAAGCATTTTGTTGGCCATACCTACAGTACTATGTTTCCCTTGCACCTTTACATCTGAGAAAGGAATCGTGATCCCCAAATCGAATCTATCAGTGAAGCAAACGAATGCCGAAAATAAACACCCATGATATGCATGTACATTCGAGATTAACTATATATAACGTGTCGTTTCCTAACAGTGCTTATTTGAGACCACTTTTTGAAAACGCCCTGTATGTTGTCAAAATGCCCAGCGACAGCCCCCCAAACACCTTTTGATCAAATATCTTTTCGCCAAAATATTTCGCCTTACATTACTCTATAATTCATCATTTAGTGCCCATAAGCAACTCACGTAGCGCCTTGAGCATACTGCAAGAATATATATCGAGTCCCCGCTCAATGCCTGCATTCAGTAAATCCGCTTGTGTTCCCAAGCATTCTGCTGCACGGTTCGCTCTCCCAACATACATGCACTCAAACCTCATCCGAAACCTCATTCCCATCCATGCACACGTAAATGGATGTAAAAATCCCCCAAAACTCATCGAGTCCGACGACTTACCTCGCACGCACGTGATCATCATAAAAAATATCAGATTCCTAAATGTAACTCCAGTTTTAATCCTCATTTTCGTTGATTGGAAGTCCGCCGGACCACATTTAATACATCCTCTAATGAAAACGGTTCGGATTTCCGTTGATCTTACGCTTTGTCCCTCTGTGTCATCTATGGTCATTTTTTCACATGAAGGTAGTTGTTCTTTCCCTCAGCCAGAAGCGGAGCGGATCGCGGTGTGGCTCGAAGTGAACGGTGATGCTGGGATACCACAGCAACCTTGACTAGGACTCAACCATCTCGCCAAAAGGGGCCAAACTCTGCGCTGTGATCTCGCTCACCGACTCCAGTTCTATTCAGCGTCTTGTGTGTAGAACTGTGTGCCCTTACTCTGTTTCATAACTGCGGGAATGAAATCAAAGTGTAAACACGCGTTAAGGAGTAAAATGCAAAAGCGCAAGAAGCAACACTTGATTCGTTAGGACGATGCATAATGGATCAATTCGAATGGGATTTAATTCGAGTGATTCGTTATTAACAACTATCCTCTTTACACGCAAAAATGAAATAACAATGAATAAGAAACGTTAAATACGCGTATTTTTCGCGCAAATAAAGGCACGCCATTAAAACCCATTTAATCACACACTGATAAATACATATAAGGAGGGAAGGGTTTACTGTTTGAACGTTGCCGTAATATGATGGAAACGTTATGTTACATTAAACATCACATAGATCTATAGACCGCATGTTGGTCTATACACTGCAAGACTTAATGTTCATTCCATCTAGTATGCTGAGATAGCTCGTCTCTCTAGTAACACTTTCACTGGGTTTCCGTATTCTCGTTGGCACTGTTTTCCTGAGAAAAAAATCGTACTCTTGGTTTTCCCACCTCCTCACCCTTCTGGTAGTACCATTAAAATTATCGTTATTACTTATTTTTTGAATAACTTTGGCAGTGAACGTGAGAGCAAAGACTTGCACTGTAGAAGGACGCTCCTGCCATCTACAGGCTAAACACCCAGTCAAATCTCATGTGTTGAGGCCCTGCATTCTCTTCACCAAACCCCTTACTCTAAAACCTACAACACAATAACGCACACACGTCTGCACATCTGCTTTGGGCAATTAAACAGATATGATCGTAAACAAAGAAGTTTCCAAATATATACCATTCGTTTTTGAAACGCATTTATTTGCCGATCACCCAAACGAAATCCCCGTCAACACAAAAACTTATCTGTGACATTTTTTATTTGTTGACGAGAACGTGTTCTTTTCCTGATGCGTTGAAACTCAAGATCGATATTTAGGACGTAAGTAGGCTACTGTAAATTAGGATCGGAGTACAGGCTCCTGTCCTCACTCCACGCATACACGCAGAACTCTCCAAGGTGCTGAAGTTTGATGCCGCGTACTTACGTAACTAAAATATGATTGCACCGCCTTTTCGAACAAGGTAACTCTTGAACTCGTACACCAGACAGACGATAGACAGAAAGGTGCACACGTGCAAAGGTAGACAGACTGACAGAGAGAGAGAGCAAGAGAGAGCGAGAGAGAGAGAGAGAGAGAGAGAGATAACAACAGATAAACAACTATGGCATAATAGGGTCCAAACAATGTTATTGCCTTGTGGGGACATACAAATAACCATTAATAGAAAGATAAGTAGATAGATAGATAGATAGATAGATAGATAGATATGAATAAACGCTATGTAGGGGAATTATTCAACAAAGTCATTCTTACCAATGTTTTAGCCACTACATGCACTCAAGAATTAATTAGGAATTCCATCCTCATTAGTCCCGCAGATCCACACTCCTCTGAACAAAGCAAAGGGCAATAAATCATACAGTCATAAGCATAAGCATCTAACCTTTACTCACTGGAGTCTCTCAATGACAGGACAGAGAGAGAGAGAACAGAATAGTGGAAAATCCACCAGAGAATGAATCATGACTGCACCTCATCAAATCCACATTTCTCATCTGCTTCGAGTACAAGAGACTAACCTCCTCTCCCTCCCTTTTTCAACACACCAAATTAAAATCCAGTTAAGGTCCCTTAAATATCAGATGGGCTCAATGCGACTGCACCCCTGGGAAGTGCTTGCTGTGAACTTCCGCTATTCAATTAAATTTTATAAACAGTTATCATATTCGTTGCGTTACATATGCCAGTCGCTATGTTTATAAGAGCAGCGTATTAGCCTTATTTTAGCAATAGTAGAAGCATTTTATGACTTATCTTTTGTTGTTCTTGTCTTTCAGTGTATATTGTTTACTATATACAGCATAACTAGATTAATATTCAGACCTTCCAGGTTGGATCTAATTGAAATTAAAGGCAGGGTAGGTAAATGTTTCCAGAAACATTATTTTCTTGTTATGCTGGTTGAAAGTCTCTTCACATCCCGACTGGCCAGGAATCACTGGTCCAAATATATTTAGATATTTTCTGTGGAAGGTGCAGGACCATAAAATGTTCATCCAATCACTGCATTCGGTCTGATGTCATATTTACCTGTCAAACTATGTATGTGTTCATGTGCTGGAGGAAAGTGCTGTGTGGGAAGGTCAGGATATTATGCTTTCAAAGCTAGCTTGCTACTGCTAGCCTCTTCAAAATTGCCCACTATACCTTTAAAGATAAAAAACACTTGTTCTGAAAAGACTGGATTTCTGATGCCTCAACACTTGACTGCCACATTTACACGTCAACAGCGCTTATTCTGTGGTCTTATTTAGGTATTCATCCCACTCAGTCACACCAAGATTGAAAAGAATAAATACTGAAACACCAAAAGATGCTATTATTCCAGATGGCAAAATAACTGCCAATAAGAAAAATTGATTTTGAAAAGCAAATATTGTGCTTCCTCTGACTTCCAGAGTTAAAAACAAGTCACTGATGTTTATTTGTAACACGACGCTGATCATTTCGGTCCAACAGGTTGTGCAGCACATTTAAGCACAGCTCCAGTGTTACTGGTCCACCAACCATTATTCATTTAACATGCGACAAGTTAACCAACCATAATGGGGCATTTACACAGACGTCTACAGAGGGAAAAAAGGAGCAAAAACCAGCTGTTTAATTCTAAGGGTTAGTGACAGGGTAAAATACGGCCTTGAAAAGCTAAATTACAACCAATGTTGATTCAAGTAACCTTGACTAACATTATCAGTAAAAATGAAAATGTAAAAGCTGTGACACTCTTAAATATAAGGGTGCTTAAAAGTGTTATTCACAGAAAAGTCATAGAAAACCATTTTGGATACCCAAAATAACATTTAAGTCAATGGTTCCTAAAAAGACCAACTTCTTGCTTGCTCTTTAATAATCTGTAGAACCCTCCCATAGGGAAATTGTATTGCTCCAAGGTTGCTCTTTTAAAGCTCAGGAGATTTGATCGAGATCTCACTACCAAGTTTTTCTCAGATGTTTCTTATAAAATTCCTTACGATAATCAAAACCAACGATACACTTATTAAAACACATTTAGACAATGGATCTGTAAAATTAATGCACACTTTAACTAAAATAACCTGGATTTGGGTAAATTCTTGAGTTCTTATTGAATAATATTGACTTTGTGATTGCAGACTTGCCAAATCTGAGCAAATTATTCTCCATGGGATTCTAATGCTGTCACAGAGAAATAACTGAGATATTAAAGAGATCTCATCTGTGATTTTTCCACTACAAAGAACCTTTCGTGCAACAGAAAGATTAAATTGCTGCAAAACATTCTTTATAGAACCGTACAGCCTGACAAAGAACCTTTTAGGAATCTTTTTAAAATAGTGAAGCTCTATGTTATAACATATCCAGTGAGCATGCATGTTTAACAAGTTACATAATCTTATAATCTCACACCAGTATTTTCAAGGAACTCTACAGTATCTCATACACTGTAAGACCTTGCACATGATTATCCAAGACACCAATAAGAAATAAAACCAAGATCAGTCACTGGCAGTCTTCAAAGCATCACACTAACTTTTCCTGCATCGCTTGCTCTCAAAGCATCACACCACAGCAAAGCATTTTGAGTTCCAAGGGCATTCAACAATGAGATACACAAACATCTGCTTTAAAAAGGCTCATGGTCATTTGAAGAGATGCAATGCATCAATCTGGCCCTGAGGCTCTAGATGGGTTATTCTTATGACTGGAAAAGTGACCTCATTTGCACACTTCATTAAGTCACGAGCACAGCTCGCCTTTGAGGTATAAGAGAGTTTCTCGGCTTGTTATTTATTGTATGTCGTCACTCGCTGTGCCCCCACCCAGCTCATTGGATTTACTGCTGGGTGAAACCAATGAGGACGCTTGCCAATTTTAGGTTGTAAAAACATTTCTCTAACATTTACATAGAATAACAAAAACTTTAAAAATGTTTATTGAATGTTCTGGGAATGTTCAAAACATCAATTTTTTAAACATTGTACTAACATTATATAAAAAAAATTTCAATCCTGTAACATTTATAAAATTTGTAACTAACAACTTAATAGCATTTTATAAATAGATATATAAAATGCTTAATTTTTAAAAACATTCTACTAATGTTACTGCAAAAGTGTTCTTTGATACCTTTGAACATTAGCCAACATTCTGAGAACGTTCCTGAGAAGAGGACAGAACATGAACACGGCTCACATCTTTAGTTACTCAAAATAAGCCTAAATCTGTAGACACTGAATTTAGATTTTCCTTGTCACCAGTTACAACAAAAAACAACAGAAACGCATCACAAAGAGATCTTAAAAGCGAATCATGACAGAAAACTGCACTCAGAAAATTCTCCAAATGTTCTCTGTTTGTATTTCAAATATGACAGAAAGCATGAGGGTGAGTGAAAGCTGATTTTTTAATTATTATTATTTTGGGATTAAATATTTCTTGATGTTTAGCACAAGGCCGTTCAACAAAACTTTCACGTCTGCTACAGTAGCCTGAAACATGCTGCAATGCAAAACACAATATATTTTATATTGAATACAGCCTGCATGTGAGGAATATGAATGAAGTTATTGATTCACCATAAACGAAACGACATCCTTCTGGTGCGTGGCCATAATGTTCCCTATCAGAATAAAACAGAGAGAGAGGAAATGAGACAAACGGTAAGGAAGTGAGGACAAACGAGTGTGTCATTTATCATGACCAACATTAACCGCTGTAGTGTTCCATGCTAAGAAACCCAAAGATCTGCAGTCTGGAAGCAGTAGATGATGATCTGTGGTGCGGTGAGATCTGCTGAGCCAGAGCGCTGTTTCCAGATCAGCACATCTACACTGTCTTCCCTTCCACGCCATAGAAAAAGGGCTCTAAGAGGAAGTAATGACAGCAGGCGGGTAAATTCACTGACTGACTAATGTCTTGTTGAATGCCTAAATGTGTCAGGGCTTTAACATCGCACCCATCAATTCCTCCTCACCCTCCTGTGGCAAAAGCCATAGATCTGTTCCGGTTAGGAGAGACAAGGCATCAAAAACTGGAAGTGATACACAAGAGAAAGGCAATGAATGATCCAGGAAACGGAACATTGTAATGGGATATTGTAGTTTGTTAGCTTAGCATGGTACTCAACCATAACTGATCATTACATGTGAGCCCATTATTTTGTCATTATGTTATGATTCTGAAACGCATTAAACTATATTAAATGATGAAAGACTGGACAGAGGTTCCTCCCATGAAACAGTACAAGAGTTTCCACTAATGTTTAGCCTAAAATTAATTAGAAGCAATAAAAACAAACACAAATGATGAGGCAATTGTTGATATGTAGTAATAATATAGAGCTGAATAGCATAGCTTGGATTATTTTTATTGTGGAAGAATCTGAAACTTTTGGCGTCCGCCACTGTGAATCCATAAAAACGCAGGTAGTTCTAAAACAATAATTCAGAAATCCATAACCTAAATTAAACTTTTTTTCAGCATTACTTGCCTTTCTGCCAAAAAGTACATAGCAAAATAGATGATTTTAGGAATCGGCTAAATATCTATAATGTATTACAATGATTGTAGTTAAACGGCATTCGTTACTTTTTACATCAATTTCTGGTATCTCACAATTTAATACGACACGGTGAAAAGTAGCTGCTGTCCACTTTGCATAGCAGGCCAGAAGTTATTACATGTTCCCAATCCATAATTAATTTGAATATGTCAATTAAAGAAAATTGCCCCTTAATTACCCATGTGCTGGTGAGAAAACCAGTAGCTCAGCAATCAGAGGGGAACCTAAATATACCCCAGACCCTTTGGGGGCTTGTCAGATTGATGGAATAATTATATCTGGAGTAGAAGGAAGGGCAGAGAGTCTCCGACAGAGTCTACGGTAAGTCTCGCAATACACCTAAAGCTTGTGGGTGTGAAAAGTTTCACTTCAGAAACGAGCAGCTCCATTCAAGGAAATAACTCTCTGATCAGAAGGTACATTTTGAGTTAAATCCCAGGCAAACAATCGGAGCGTTCGTCATTTCACATTACAGTCACTAGTCATGAAATACTTTCTCATCAAAGGTTTTGTTTTATCTTTATTTCTAAAGGCTGGCTGAAATGACAAGACACACTGCTCCCAAGACCTTGACTTGTCGGTTTGAGAATGTAATATTACGCAAAGCTCTGCAGACAAGCTCATTGTGTTGCTATTGGAGCCACCCACAGTAAATGGAACCACATTTCTGAGTGCACATATACAGTATGCAACCACTGATAACATAAACAACAGCACCACAGCTGTATTAATATTACAGAATGTCAAGCAAAGCGACGCGGCTAAATTTCTTGCAGGAACACACTGTACTGAAGCCCTGAGCGGTTTATTCATCTCTAGACAGCAAACTTTTGATAAATGACCAGGGTCTCTTTGCTAATGGTGGAACTGGGCCATACAAGATCTGAGCCTTGTTGTGCCTCTAACAGTCAGTCACTGTTTCATTGCACAGAAAGGAATTAGAAAGGCTTTGCAAACTGGTTTAGGGATGTTTTGGTCTCTAAGAAGCTTTTCGTTGGTCTTTCTCCTCTACTAGCCATTGACCTATTGATGTGACTAAACAGAGCTGGTGCTAAAGAATTGAAATGTCATACAGAATCAATCATAATTAGACAGTTACATTCACTATACATGTGTTCCCTGAATATGCTTCGATTCTCTATGAGAAAGGGTATTAAAAAGACATTAAAAAGTTTCAAAGTCAATGGACTGCATGACATTAGAGAAACTTGACGCTAAGTATTATTTACCAGAGTGTGAAATCTTAAAGGAACAGGTCACCAAAAAATTCATTTACTCACCCTCATTCTAAACAGGTTAACTTTCTGTTTCAATTAAAACAGGACAACGGGATTAAATAATAATTATGTGTTTATTCTGAGTTTTTAAGTACCACGATCAGTGATAAAACAACCTGATAGTTAGAAAGTTTCATAGTATAAAACATAACAATTTTCATTTTTTTAAATATTTTCCTTTAAATATACTTGTTTACTGAGATTAAGCACTGCTATCAGTATAACCCAGTATATACCAGTATATTTCACAATTTCACAAAAAGTTTCAATGGAACATACAAAAATCCATTAAGCAAAAACACCATGCTGGAGAGTTACACGTCCACACGCATTCAGAACATGAGTACAATCTTCATACAGTTATTTCAGCAGTTTAGAGTCCTGGAACAGTCGACGTTTACACGCTGTAGTTTCCCATTGTTACGAGCATAATTGGTCCCAACAGATCACGTTCTACATTCATGTGCGCCCACTGCTCCATGCTGCCTTCTCATTTGCTTGCTATTATTTCAGTTTTCAACATTGTTACCAAGGAAACGATCTTGGCTATTGTTCTGTGGGTTTAAAATCCTCCCGAAGTCTCAGACCACCTGAGACACACAATGTCCCTCCACACTGCTGGTTAACACGAGACAAGAAATGTCAACAACAACAAAACAACAACCAAAAACAATGCTTATTAAATGAAACCTTTAAAGCCTAGAAACGAGAACACAGAGGACAAAAACTCTTATTTCAAAATGCAACGAGGCAATACACACGCACGAACGACCACAGTTTATGTAGATCCATCGCCGTGACACGCTGGCCAGGCCTCGCAAGCTGTTAAACAACTTGGCTTTGTTCTTTCATTTTTAGCAATGAGGGTTTAACAGCCAGAACTGGACAGAGAGCCAGAAAGGGTGTTTGAATATTCATTAAACCGGTCATTAGAGAGCCTGGCTTGGCTTCTGACGAACCAATCAGATCTAATGAATTTGATGTGCAAAGCCTCAGTCATTAAGGAGGTCTCACACCGCGAGGGAGGGACTTAAAGCAGAAGAGATCGTCTGAGGCTGAATGGAGGCAATTGAGAGTGAATGTTGAATGAGTTAAATTGCGGGAGACGGTGTTGTCTTTTGAGTATAAATTAACATGCTCACAGCCTGAAACACGCAACAAACAAATCGTAGAATAATGAATGGGAAAATTAAACAGTGGAAAATCTGTTGTTTTACCCAGCGTGTGAATTCCTTCATCGAGTGCGGTTATATAAGCTACGTACTGCAACTAATTATTAGCAAAAGCACAGCTCAACTGAAACATGAAAATTCTGTCATAATTTACTCCCTCGTGTTGTTTTAAACCTGCTTGTTGTTATTAAAGGAAAATATTTAGTGTTTCTCCTTTTCAAGCGATGACGGTTTGGGTAGTGACCGTGTCTGTCAAGCTCCAAAAAAATATGTACCAAAAAACACGTTACTCATGCGCTGTATTCTGTGTCTTCTACAGCAATATGGGTAAGTTGTTACTGTATTTGCAGATAATCTTCCTCTCTGGTGATCTATTAACCAAATCTTAACTGACTTAACTCACTGACTGAATCGTCTGGTCACAAAAATTCTCAGGTTAAGCGCTCACTACAGGCAAATACTATCAGTAAATACTGACTGACATTACAGCCTGTTTATAAACCAAACGCTGTTGCATGACTTCAGAGGACTTGGGATGTATTTCAGGAGTATTTCGTTTTCTTAAGAAGAGGCTTCATAAAAATACTTCAAAATGTGACTCTCCCCTTTGTGTTTCACTAAACAAAGCCAAAAAACACATATGGGTTTCAAACATGAGGGTGTAAAAGTTTCATTTTTTGATGAATGAAACATTTAAATCTGAATTGAGTGAGGTGGAAATTAAAAGGAGAGCATTAAAATCAAGAAAACAAGGCTCTCATGCCTTCATATCAGCTCTTACTCAGTTCTGTTTGGTCTATTTCTGTCTATTTCTGGATATGCCAATCACTGCAGACAAGAAGACTGTTAAATTTGACCAGTGATGCAACGCTGCTACTCTTCGTTCTGTATTGGTAACGTTTGTTGCCAAAAGGGGGGAGAGAAAAGCAGAGAAAGCTCTGTAGAGATTTATCTGGAGCTTTCAGTCACTAGACAGCTCATTGATTGAGTCTGTCTGCGTCTCACACGCATTCACACACTCTCTCAACACATGGTGTCTACCACATCAGATGAATCTATCGCCTCACTTCCATGTCTCTCGCTTGCCCTTATTTACGCTTTATGAGAGGCTCAGGCACACAACAAAGGAGCGTATTCCATGCTTTGAAGTACATCTGATTCATATCTGCACCCATAGTGGTCGCCTGATCTACAGCAGAGCTTCCCAAAAAACATGACAGTCAAGAACTCATCACATCTCCCCGTTTCTATTTCTGGCTGTATAAACATCAAGCGTGAGTACAGTAAAAGCCAGCATGGAACGTTGTCAGAACACTGGTTAACGTTCTGTAAAAGTTCTTTTGAAGTTCTTTTGAAGTTCTCTAAAAATTTGGAAGTTACGTTGGTAGAACAATTTTTAACGTTACATATCATATATTAAAAATGTTTTAAGAATGTCGCAGCATTTAAAAACTGTTTGATTAACGTTCTTATAACAAAGCAATAATGTTAATACAAAGTCTCAAAAATTGAATGTTTTGAATGTTGCTAGAACTTTCAAATAAACATTTTTAATGCTTTTGTTACTTAATGGAAACGTTAGGAAAACATTCTTACAACCTAAAATTGTACGCTGGGAGTGTGGTGATATGAGAGCTTTAGTGGAGAAGATCTAAGAGATGAGGACATGCCTTGCATACTCCGGATGATAATTGCACTTGACAAGACTAAATGTGAGCAGGTGTCACAAATAGTCGAAGGTTCTATGGGCGACGCCGAGGGTGTGTTCTTCAAAATGCCTCCCCCCCCCGCTCATCATTGAGTCTCATTGGACGTGGCAAGTACTCTTGGAACACTTGACAAGTGTGTCAAACTAGCGGAGTGTCAAAGCTGTGGGTCATGGCTTCAGGTTATGTTGAAAGATGGGTCTGTGTGACCTTCATCAGTAATACACAGATATTGGTCTATTGAAGATACTGTAGCTCTGAATGACTCATTGAATTATTTAGAAAGGCTCAATACATTGAGCACAGCTTACTGTACCACCAAAGCCGTATTGTATGAACTGCAAACATATTCCAATTGAATTAATACAGACAATTCAAGAACATCCTTTAAACACTTATAGAAAGAGTGACGAAGGTCAGCACTGACATTAGATCATGACTGTAATTACATCAACTTATTACAATGTAAATTCGTTCAAGTCGTTCAATGTAAGCGTAAATGTAAGTTGCCATGCTTTAAAATTTGCCATTGCAATATAGTTTTTTATTAAGCAAATTCTCAGAACTAAAAGTTCTTTTTGTTATCTTAAAACTAGTTCTATGCAAACTGCTTCCTTTCTTTACATGCTGTTGAAGTTGTTCAATATTCTGTGCTTGTCATGTTTTCTACAAACCCGGTCTGGAAAGCAAAATGCTTTCTGCTCAAAATCAAATGAACGCCTATTGAGTTAATACTCGTGAGATAAAAATACTCATGAAACATCACACATAGACCTCAACACTTTGTACAAGAAACATGACAAAAGTAGCAGTCAACCAACTGACCATTTCAAGGTCCATTTTGACATCACAAGACATCACAAGACCATCAACTGTGTAAATAACCACCACCAACAACCATTTAAAAGTAACCACAGAAAAACCTTATGAATGATTTACGCCCCAGTGCATGCTGGTCAAATGTGACCGAACCACAAAACTTTCTTGTATTGTATTGTGATCCTAAAAGTTGCAAGCTGGTGAAACTTTAAAAAAAGTTCACCAGCAAACTACAATACTTAACTAAATCTTTGGTTATTCTTCGGCATTATTTACCTGATACAGGACTCGGTTTTTACAGTGCCGAGTTTTAACTGTGTCTGAGTTGAAGCCCTGGAGACTTGACACCATCACACCAGATTTTTCATCAAGTCGAAGAATATCGCCGCAAATCCTTCGCAATCCTTTCATTGCATAAATTCAAGCCTCAATGGAGAGCATCTTCCCGCATAGCTCAGGTTCTGTGCTCTTTGAATCTATTTTCATCTCCATTCCTACCTGCAGTCTCTCTTCCACTTTCTTCTCTGTCATGAATGAACATGCCCAGGGGGATTGTGGGAATTGTATTCCAGGTGGAGGAAAAGCCCTTAAGTGGTCGGCAGCAGGTGCTCACTTATTTAGACGAGTGACTGGATAATTACCAGCACCTGTGCGCTTATTGGAGAGCCGTTTCACTGCCTCAGAAACAGGGAGAGGTTTCAGCTAAAGGGACAGTTAATCCCAGGGGAGTTTGAGTGGAAACTGTGCCAAAAGAACAATTCAACACAGTTGCTGTAAAACCGTGATAGCAAACCGCGATAGCACCCAGCTGTGTGTCACCAAGCAAACAAGCATTCCATTATGGCATACTGTATGCAGGATAATATCACGAAGAATTACATGAGGGCGGGAAGGCTCAGATGCAATCTATCCAATCACATTGAAATGAACATTGAAAGCCTTATGTATCTTATCTATCTCATCTGCCTGCCTCAGGGACAAAACGTAAGTGAATAAACAGACTTCAGAAGAAATACAGGGTGCAGAGAGCAATACATAACACTTAGTGCATAACATTTTATTAGCAAGACCTCTTAATTTAGCCCTTAAGTGTGCTCCAATAAGCAAATTAAATAAAGCGCTTAACCAAACAGCATAAATAAACAATGCTGCTCCGCAATGTACACAGTCGTACATTAAGACAACAATCGGCCATGATGAAATGGCCTAAAATTGTCACCATGGTGACAAACGTTCTCACGTTTTTTTTTCTCACGCATAACAAATCAAGACCCGAGCACTTACCGCGGTATTTGTGAAAAATCTGCAAATTGTGTTCAATTTGATTTATTTAAGACGCAGACGGTCCCCTCCGATGGCAAAGCTCCGGAGAAGCACTGTGTGATCTCCCGACACAGAAATCTTTACATTATTGAGCAGAAGTAATCCTGCTATTCACTTCAAGCCCTCCGTACCAGAGATACAGCGATAAACTTTTTGAAGAGCCGAGAAAGATATATTCTCATGATAACACAATCAATAATTTATGATTCCAGGGACTGAAGCTATATTGAGCTATAAAAAATACGGGTGGGGGATGTGATTCTTTCTGAGGAAGAATCAGAGTTATGTTGTATGTATCTTATGTAACTTTCCATGCCTGTACGAACTGCCTTGGAAGTATCAGAATCTGCTACTGGCTGTGAGAAGCATAACACTATAAAATCAGATTAATCGTGTGTATTTTTAAATCGGAACATACAAACTGTATTTAAATTCTGTTACAACCTTGAATATCTAAAAGCTGCTTCTGGCGTGACGGTTCTCCGTGTTTTTTAAGTGCGCACCCTGCATTTTCCCTCCGACGGAAAATGTGAAAAGCTATTTTAATATAGCAATTGAAAATTCATGTTATATTTTGGAAATACGCACACAGGGTAGAAATTCTACCGGAATCAACACTGACCTCCGAGGTTTATTTTCTGCTTGCTAGTAATATAGAAGACTGCAAGTTGCAAGATGATCTGCACAGATGAGACGGGTAACAGCCGAGTCTTCTTCTTTTAGAAGACTGGACACAACAACCTATTCTGCTTATAATATAATATAATCCACTCTTACATTAAAAAGAACCATTAAAATGATTACACTGATCTACACTGGATTACTCAATTCTCTTCACAGCTGTGTGTATAATATCAAGCTAAAAATATAACGCAAACTCAAATTAAAAAATACAGAGACGTAAAATAATGATATATAAATTTATTAAGCAGTCGGCTCGCATTGCAGGTTATTTTGTGATCCTGGCAGGCTGATTTTATATTTTCCTTACCAATGACAGTCTTTGGATGGACATTGTTTCCATCAGAAATCGAATCCTGTTTTAAATAGGGGCACTGGTGTTTAACAAAGAACTGCCAAATACACACACACAGACACGAACCCTCAATGAGAGAAAAATACTAATAAAAGACTACACGGTCACCCAGTAGAATGACAGCTTTTGTCAACTCATGTCGTAGATCCCAATGGGAAAAATACAACACGCGCGGCCTTTGGAATATTATGCCGGAATCTCATATCACGTCATGCCTTACTTTTGTTTCCACAGCAGAATCGGAGAGAGTTGAGTATTGATCAGACAGAATCAGATTTCCCCTGATAACTCAAACATCGGATTGATTTTCTCACTGCGCTCCGGAACGCTCCGGAACGCACCGGAGACGCCGATGGACTTGTGGTGTTCACTGCTCATACATTGAGTCTCACAAGTGACTGTTGCTGAGTGATGACAGAGTGACCAAAGCAGCGGTGCCAGTCGAAGGACAACGCTTCAAGGGTGGTCAATCATGGTGATTAGTCTCCCGTGGAGGAAAGTGGTGCTGGTCTTTTTGTTGAAGCCCTTAGAGTCCATCAGCTCGGCAAGACTAAGCACCGCGTCTGCGCTGGAAATGCATTAATACAGCTTGTGATTGTGCAAGCCTGTGCCAACAATTAATGGCTGCCCTTTTGCAATGCAACAGTGACATTTGTCTAAACAACACCATGACAGCAACCTGCTAGCCAGTGTTTGCGTGGTTTGCACTTCTCTCCCTTATAGGCCACAGGGCACTCAATTTACTGCGAAACTACATCAGACCTCACAGACGTTGGGCAGATTTTGTTTAAGGACAGAATATGTGGATTGAAACAAACTTTTCAAAAACGAAATATTTTGAAAACGGCTACACCACTGTTGCAATCCGGAAAAACGTTTTAGTTAACTTAGTAATGTCACTGTTTTTAATTAGTTACGCCGCAACCTAACGATCATTAACAAAGTAATAGATTTGATATTTAGATGTCATTATAATTCACTGTGACCAACAAACAGCACGTCATAGCTTATATATGTTGTAAAACATGATAAATGACCATTCAGCTGTCTGGGCACCCATTTGCCCTCACTTCACCATCAGATCCTGTGTAATGCACATCAATATGTTAAAAACCCCACACAAAGCAGATGGTTTGGATTATTTTTCTGGCAACTCTACAAATCTCAAATAACATCCTCCCCAATAAAAGGCAGTCAGTAAATTCATCATCTTCAGAAATTCATCATTGCCTTTATTACTGCCACATTATGCGTTAATTTCTATTTGCACAGGTCTCATAATGACCATCGCACTTAATATCTTGACCTAAATGCACTCTTCAAAAGCTTTAGACTGTAAGCCTTTGACTGTAATGAGCAGACTCCACCTGAACTGAAACCCACTACCAAAGCCACTGACCCTCTACATGTGGTTCTCACAGTCAACAGTCCAGATAACATTTCACCCCAAAACTAAAAAAAAACAACTTACACATATTCTACAATTTTATATACACACACACACACACACACAATATCACACACACACAATATACAATATTTACATATATAGAATTTTACACAATACTCATTACTGTACTTTTTATTGAAAACTTAAAAACTACAATCAATGCTACCATGACTTTTTAAACTTTAATTTTAAAATATTTGTAATGTTAATAATACAAATACGACTGTATTTTGCATTACAGAAAGGAGAATTGTGCTGCAAAACAAACTAAACCGCACTGAAATATTAGGGCAATATTGGACACCTCTTTTTAAGATTCACAGTGTTTCGCATGTGGTTGTTTTTCCTGCCTAACCTTTATATAAACAAATTAGCAAGGGGAATCGCTGTGCAGTACAATGATAGGCTAACAGTACAATGTCAAACATCAGAGTCATTATTTGTGCATTAGATTCTCCTCTACTCCCCACAGAGCCTACATTACCTGCCTTGTTATTTGACCCAAGACACAAATGCTGGATAAATAGCTGATCAGGGCTGCTCTTGGGCTCAGCAGCTGAGAGCTCCCCTGCTGTGATTGAGGATGGCCTGCTGGCCGAGAGGTCACAGGTAACATTGTGAACAGGGCAGATGGCCAAAATACTCAGCATTTTGAAGAAGGCATGTGTTTCATTTTGGTACAATTATCTCAGCTTCTGTTGCTTCATCGATGCATGTAACATATTCCACAGTTAAAGCCAGGCATACGGGCCATGCCATCTGTGATCAAAAATGGAAGCCGGGATATTTGGTAGATTGTTTAGAAACAAATTCCTCCCAACCCTTCTCACGGAGGATTTCTCCTTCCTTGGCATTTAACAAGGTTACAAATTTCAGCTGCTTAAATGTCAAGATTGAATTCGGTGTAAAAACACACCAGTGCTCTGCGTGTGGAAATGTGGAAAACCAGTGGACCAGGTTATCGTGAAGTTGTGCTCGCAGATTTGATACAAAATCTGCTTAAAATTATGCTAAATATTCCAACCGTTTTTGCAATTCCATCTGCCATAAAAACCTCATTTTAATAATTAATGTGCATGTTTCTTCGCCCAAAAAGCGTAATCAGCTGCACTAAATCGCTCTGAAAGATTTTCCTTTTTATTTATTTTCAAATTATAGCTGTTTTTGCACCTTGTCTGTTAGTTAGGTGACATACTGTAGGATGAAAGGCAATTAACAGCTTTTTTAGCAGCTGCTCAGGTTATTATAAATAAATTCTCTGTCAGCTATTTATTATTATCCGTATAATTTCAAGAAGAATTACCAGCCTTATATTTCAAAAGAAACCTATTTAGCTCCTATATCCCCCACAGCAAGGTTTCAAACTGGTTTAAAACATTTTTGAAGGTAATTAAAAAGACCATTTGACTGGAACGAACTACAGACGTGACAGAATGTCTAACCTCTGCTCTGTACCATAAGAGTTCACATTTTCAACATATATTGTCCAGCAATGAAGTAATGTGGTTACCCTGGGCAACAAAGCATTTAAAAATGATTCTGGGGCAGTGAATTCTAAACCTGAATTAACTGCACTCTTTATTATACAATTATAGACGCTGTGTGTTGTCGTTCTGAGGTGAAAGTATACACAATGCTGAGCTGCTCATCTCCATACAGTGAATGTGAACGAGGGTGAGATTTCTATAAGGTACATTACTGAAAATCCTGCATTTAAAACTAGTTCGACAGCTGTAGTCACCAGTCACCTTTGTATGGAAAAACGCAGCTTTTGTGTTCTACTGAGGAATCAAAGTCATACGTGCTTTGACAGATACGAGGGTAAGCGAATCATTTTTGGATGTGGATCTGTTTCTTTCAAAAATGACCAATAAAAATGTATGCTAACGTATGAGAGCTGCCGTTTAACAAACATTCGGCTGTGTGATAGTATCATAGTAAAAACAGCCGGAGAGTTGTACAGCTACACATGTTTTTGTACACACAGCGAACTGTAATTCAACTTGTCACAGCATGAGTTTGCTGTCTTTAATGCACACTGCCTGCTCACAGCAATGTCAGGATCACACACTGCTGTCAGCTGCAAGGCCACACACACACACACACATAGTGTATAGTATTCTATACACAGCCAGTCCATTGAGTTTTGCTTCTCTGTCACCACACCATTGCACTTCATTTCAATACTAGTATCACAATGTTCCTATTTGGCTAATTGGTAGGGAACACTGCTGACACTTGATCGGGTGTCTGAGTGCTTTTGATTTCCACCATTTCAATCAAGGAAAATTTGGTCCACTGAACATGGTTTTCATGAATTTAAATGTTGAGCCCTTGCAAAGTTTCTAAAAACAAACCTAATGATCCCCTCAAAAGCATTCACATACGAGCCTCTGGTTGTTTTATTCAGGTAATGATGGTTAATGAAAGTAGCTGGAAACAAAGGAAACTGGCTTTTAAATGTGTCCTAAATGAGTTATTTCATCAAGGGGCTTTGTGGTGATTTATAACACAGCCCGTGGGGCTGTTCTTAGTGGCACCAGAGTGCTATTTCAGTTGTTTGAAAAAAAGCGGTGGACACTTATTATCTACCCTACATACATATATGACTACATATATAAACAGTATATATGAAACATATAAACATACCTACATCCGATTGTTATAAATAAAAGAATAAGTAAAATTATTATTGGTTGCATAGTAGCTGCTAAAAACCTACATATAAACCACCAGGCCGAACTACGTACTTGGGATTTGACTTATCTTTAATCACTTTTATCCATCTGCACCAAGCAAGTAAAGACAATCAGGTCACAGGAAGCTCTATACCGGACACGCAAGACCAGACCTGACCAGAGTTACCTGACTTGTAACGCTGAAAAAGTAAAACATGAAAGGCTACAAAAGGCACCGACAGGCTTTGAATAGGTGAAAGAATGAAATATCTAATGAAGCACGCTAATTAAAATACCTAGTCGATTTCAGAGGACAAGGTGTGATCTTAAACAAGTAATACATCCTTGAAAATCCCAGCACATTTAACAAAGGCGCGAACATCATGTTAATAGAGAAAACCCTGACTCAAATAAATTGGGGCAATTCTGTTTATGTGAATAATACCCAGCATGCATTGTCTCAAACGGTGTTCATTCTAAAGCCTTCGCGTTCCCCCTCATTATCAGAGACACCAGAAAGTGTCTTAAAAACAACATAAAAACCTCTGAGGCACCTTTAATGAACTGCGTCTCAGTCAGCCTTCACAATTAAATTAACGCTAATTCAAGGGCCAGTCTGTATGAATGCGATTTCAAAGCTTCATCAAATGTAGCTTTTATGAAATCATGAATAATATTCAAACTCCAGATGCCTGTGCAGGGGGAAAAGCCAACCGAGTTTCTTTCTACTGTGATTCAAAGCGAAAGATAGATTGGCAGGTTAGGAATTACATAACCCACCCTGCAGGTGTCAGAGATTCACTGTCCGTGTGTGGATATTTGTCAAAACTCTCGCTCCTGACTCTACCAGTCACCTTTGCCTTTATTTATCACAGCATTCATTTGACTAATTTATGTGATGTTTCCATCTGGCCTTACGTCTACAGAGAGGGAGTCTCTGAGTCACCTACACGCTGATTTTATCGACAGTGCTAGTGGAGAAAAGTTATGTAAAAATGTTCACCCAAAGGTCAATATAGCTTCCTGTACACTGTTGTACGGTACCAGCTATCTGGCCTGTTTTCAGTTCCTTCAGAAATGTCCTTCTTGCTGTATTTTATTTTTTTTTATTAAAGTGTGTAATTTTTCTGCCAACAGCAGCACTGGAATAGCAACAATAATTTTTGCAAACAGATTTCCCCAACACTTGCAGCCCATCTGCCATTGGCCCAGCAAAGAGATTTTCACCCAAAACTGACACCATTGGTTGAGCCAGTGTTGCTATCTTAGGGTGTTCAGGACCCTTAAACACAGCAATGTCTTGGCAGTGCCATAAAGTCAGTGTTTGCGCTTTTTGAGGAAATCAACCCACCTACTAAGTACTTAATCACAACTGTCTTTGTATATTAAACTGGAAACTAAATTTTAAATTCTATAAAATAAATTTACCAAAAAGTTACAAAACTTTAATTTAAATCACAAATTAAATTTGATTAAAAACTTTCCTTCATCAATGACAGTAATAATGTACTGTGCATCTGTAAGCCAATCATTTGACACTTCGTTTAGCCCCTCCCCCTTAGTTTATGTCACAAGCCGTATTTTTTGCTGCAGCGCAAGAATCCGCTCACAAAGCGAGGATGCTTTCTTGCCGCTGACAGTTTAACAACTGGTTAGTGTGGCGGTTAATTTTCCTATAATGTCCCCCACCGTAGATTAAAACGCGGCCGTATAAACGCACGTAATACTGACAAGCTTCTTTACTGTATGTTTCCCACTGCAGTCAAAGAAATCCACCAAATGCCGTTCAACGCGCTATAACGCTGGCGCGTGAGCACGCCCTCAACGTCACAGCTGATCGTAAAATACACCTTAAATTGAACTAAATGACTCTGCTCAAATCAAAACGAGCCAATGGAAACATACGAAGGACGAAGCTAAATTACCCATCAAAGTTTACTTTAAAGTCTTAAACCTTTCATGAGGGAAAATGTACGGAAATAAGACAAAATTGCACGTTGTCTAAATAAATAATGTGTTTGAATTTGCATAAATGAACAAAACAACAAGTTGAGAGCATCAGTTTGCCTGTATTTGCTCCCGTTACTTTTGACAGCTGACATCATAGTACCTACAAAACATTACTGTAAAGCTTAGGGCAGTGCTAGGCTTTGTGTTTATTGTATTACCGGTGGTGAAGTTGAAATGACGCGCTGCCACCGACTCACCAGATCGGGTTCAATTTCCTCAACCGTCCATCCATGCATTTGTGTGGGGCGGGGTTTTAAAAGAAAGGGGCGTTTCTTATCAGTGGAATCATTTTCCCATGGCATAGATAAATATAAATAAAATAATGAACTGAATAAGTGGTATCAGTTCGGGCTCTGAGGTGCTGTGCACTATTCTATTCTTTTATAAAAAACTGAATTGCCAAAATTATAAGTAAATACCTTATTTGCCAGCCATTTGCTGGCCCTGTCAGTTCCGGAGCGCTAGCATAGACAAACCTAACAGCTCCTCTAATCATTCTTTAATTGAAAAGGTCACCTTTTTCTGTCAATGGCTAACGCAACTCTATTTTTTCAGCTCATAGTGGATTTGGAAGAAAAGTGTGGTTCAATTTAATTACACTCCCCGTTCCAGTGTGTCACATCAATAAGACGTACCTTTTAAAACTACAAGGTTTTAAAATTTGACTGCTAAAACAGCCAAATCCAAGATCTAATCGCTGCATCGCACTGCTGTGCTCCTCAGACTGTCG
>JAZGTJ010003305.1:2543-36272 GCA_036877575.1 Botia almorhae | reverse complement strand
CAGGACAGCTATGTAATTGGATCACAGTGCTGTCGGTTCTACTGGCATATTACAGTGTGTAAGATAAGCCTGTTGCCACCTCTTTAATGTGACCGACTTTAAAACCTCAGGCCTGCAAGACAAGGGCAGATTAAAACTAGTTTGAAAAATTTGCTAAAGGTCTCGCTATACGTACATGAAATTTGTACCGTGTCGTATTGGCTCAGATTGCTGCTTGACTAAGGGTTTATATTCATTTTTTATAAAGCTTCAGTGTGTAATATTGTAGCACTTGTGCCACCAAGTAGAATGGAAAAATTATAAATTTCTGAACATTTCTGCCATTGGTCAGACAAACAGATAGATTACCCCCCAAACTCACATCATTAGTTGATTTGTTGGGTTGGTCTGAATTTTCAAACAAATATATTTAAATTATTTAAACAAAACTAACAGAGTAAACAGAGACTTTTAGCTGAAATGCAATGTAGTGAGAACTCTGGTGATATGATGGCAGTTAGTTCCAGTTCACCAATTTAACTGAACAAGCAGTTTAAGCAAGCAGACCGCACATAAAACAGCACTGAAATATTTTGCAGTATCACTCTTATCTGTATTTGTTATGTGGATTTGTTTTGGAACTATCAACATTTTATTTACAGAAAAGTTGTATTCAAATAACATGGCAGGAGTAGCGCTGTCCTGATTCAGGACCACAGGCCCAAATATTCAAAATGCGGATGCATGTTTTTGGATGTCAACTGACAGAAAACTTAAGGTCAAATCAGTTCCAAGGTTTGAGTTCCAAGGAACACTCAAATTAGTAAAATATATTACTCAAATGTGTTTTACCGTCTTTACATTTCAGACTAAATTATTATTTTCTTATTTATTATTAGTTTCAGTTATATGACATGATGTACCGTACAGCCACCATAAAATAGCTCTGGCGAATTATAAAGGCAAATCTGATGGAGGGCAGAACTTTGATAGCAGACAGGCTGTTTCTCAGTGAGAGGGACATGGTTCTGTGCCAATGGAGAGAGTGAGACAGCTGGTCCTGTCACCGAGCCCGGCCATCTTGCAGTAGGTGCTGAAACTCCAGTGAGGGCGATTTCTTCCAGCTTTAACTAATTACTAAATCTGCGTGCTCTCATCAGACTGTGAACTGCATTGATGCAGACAACATTTGACTGTATTTTGACTTAACACCTTGTTTATGGATTTAAATACACATTTGATTTATAATGCAGAGGGTAAGGTAGTTACTGTCAAATGTTATTCTCCTCTGAATTTGGAGAGTGGAGAGTCTTACTGTAATTATAGGATGAAAACAAAGGATTCCGCATTTTTTCACGAAAACTGTCAAAGATGTGTTCATGATCATTTTTCACCTTGAAATCAAAAAATAAATAATAATAATATAAAATAAGAGGATGAAATGATATTTTGCATCAAGACACTAAAGCCTGTTCTTAAGATTGTTTTGCATTGTGACAATATTTATAGTATTATTTCTGTAATGCAGAAAAAACAACATTAGGTATTAACAAGTATTCTATTATTGCTGTACCTGTATTATTGCATTACTATTGCATTGCATTACTTATACTGTAAATGTCAAGATAATCCAAGAGTAATTACTGTTTGGATTTATGGTCATGTATGATACCAGGGGATACTAGCACCAGTATCACAAAAGTACTAGTATTGATACGGTACTAGTATGAGTTTGGTATAGCACTACAGTACCAGCATCAGTGTAGTGGTTAAAATTTTAGCATTAGTACAGTTTGAATTAACCTCATGACATGTTTTTGTGAAATTCACGCCTAAACTTTAACAGCTTATTCTAATAAAAGAACCGTTGTAATTGTTTCCAAAAGCAACTCGACTATGATAAATCTCAGCTAACCAACTGCCAGATGATTCGGGAACCTCCTGCCAACAGCCACATGACGTATGGTGTGTTTGCTAGCCAGAGCCTGGTGTGAGGGAATATGCACCAATCACGAGATGCATACCAATAACACACGCTGACCATGCTAAAACCTCTGCAAACGCACCACTGCGCCATATAACACATTCTCCAGACACCACCAGACACCTCAGAGATGTGACTGACATGATAGAGAGATAAAAGGATAAAGAGGAACAGATAAACAGTGGCAGAATGACACAGAATGAGACAGACAGAAATGTGAAGGATGGACATCCTGCCAAAAATTCGTGTTCTATCAGTGAACCATGAGGAGCTCAGAACGCTGTCACGACTGACCACTGAGAACACATTGTAGCCGTAGCGTGTATTTTGGGAAACAGGCAGTGTGACATCACACTCCAGTGAGAATGTTTCCATCTATGAAATTCAAACAAAATAGAGAACACCTGTCTACATAGACAAACCAACATTTAGAGCATACCTTCACAGACAAAGTACCTGTTTTATTTAAAGTATGTTTCACATAATGTACTTTATTATGCTTTAAAGTAGCGGTATTGTGATAAAGCAGTACTTTTGCTACTGTAATCACTATAGCTAGTGTAGCACCATTGGTTTTAAAGTATTGGTAAAGTACTTGTATGTTGTGAGGATAGTTATAAAAGACTTGTGGAGGTGTAGTACTACTACCCTACTACTAGTATAGTGGTATAGTGCTGTAGCTGTTTTAGTGCTGGTATAGCTGAACTGGTCATCTGCTAGTTTCGGTTTGGTATTATGGAATTATTATTGGTGTTGTACTAGTACTGGTATGGTGGTAGTACTAGTACAGTAAGATAGCTGTAGAATGTGTATTCAACTAGTTTCGGTTTAGTAATATAGAACTAATTTATCAGTACAGTATTATAACACAAATACATGCAAAATGCCCCTCAGACAACTTCCAGAAATCTAATTTAGCTGGAAATTGTATAGGCCCATAAACAACACTTTCTACTGTAACTTTTAGGGAATTTAAGGCGTTATAGTGCATAGACATAAATCCCTAATAGTATCAATTTAAACCACCATTGCATTATATGCAGCATTCATGTATATGCATGAAATGCTCAATGTGCATGTTTTTACGCAGCGGGTTGCATAATACAGCCAGTCATTTCTGCTGCTGTTTATTCCATCTCTAGCTGGCGTTTTGGTTTTTAACCCTCCTTTCCCATCCACCGGCATATAATGAGGTTAAAAGTATTGAATAACGGGTGATATGAACATTATCTGCATCTCTTGATTTCATCTCAAGACGCGAATGGCAGAAACCCTAGCAAAGCTGACATGTTATTGATGACACAATATCATTTCATAATAGCGGCGCAGTTAGAAGATCATCATAGCTTGTGCTACGAAAATGGTGTCGCACTAAAAAGATGAGGCAAACAAACAGAATCCCTTCCCAACAGCCCCTGAGGGGAACATTAGAGCTATGAAGCATAGCAATGTACTAGTTACTGATGTGCGGTTTACTCACACTGTCCCGCGGTTTAAGCCCTCCGACGGTGACTCCGTAACCCAGAAATTGAGTTAAATGTGTTGCAATTCTGCAGCATGTGTTAAAACGCTCAGAGCAAATAGACTGTAACAATTAAGGGCGTTATGGTATATTACACAAATTTGGAGCAACAGACCCTCTCGCTTTTAAGTTCTTAAAGGTTAAATAGCCAGCAAACCACTTCTGTTTAACCTCATGCTCAGGTTTGTACCTTACACCATCTGGCGACCGCACTCCTGTTCATTTTTATTAAACATACTGTAATAAGTCCTTAAATCTCCCGTGCGAAACATGCTATGTTGACGTTAATAATACATCGCGACCTGGCGCATAAAGTGTGTCTGACTGAACCTGCCTGATCCCTGAAGTCATTATAGTAAGTGAAGTGAAGTAAATTTGGCAGCAATTAATCGTGAGGCGGCCGTTTCCCGCCTCGTACGCTTATTCGGCTCTTAACGGCGATGAAATTTCTGCCAGATCCTCCCATATCAACATTTTTCTCTTTCTGTCTGCTGAGTGGGGTAAAACTTGTCAAACTTGGCAGAACAACCTTCGCTGAAACATCAAAGTTTTATAGTTTGCTCATGATTGTTGTTTTTCAACGTTAGTTCCAAGAAGGATGTTTACTGCTTTTTCACACAAACAGAATGTTTATAGGCTGTCAGGAAGAAGTTCAGGTGATATTTCACATGATTTTATATTTTGCAGTTATTTGAAACCTTACAATTTGTTGCCTTGTGACACTATCACAGTACAATAACAATTAAGCAGACGGTTCTCATTACATCACAATTAACTTCTTTTTAATTCATGTCATGCGAAACATTATTATATTAGAAAGTATATTTTTTTGGAAGTATATTTTAAATTAAATTTGACCATTTAAAAAAAATGAATACACAAAGTACTCAATTAAGTCTCTCGAATTATAAAAGAGCAACCTCACAGTAATACTATCTGAAAATCTGTCAGATTCATCGTAAACAAACTGAAGAAAAGGTTGAAACACTGAAGCAAGTCATTCTATCCTTTAATTCTCGGGGAAACAAACTAGAAAGGCACATTATTGCTTAATGTGTGACCAATCATACTGCATATTTAACCTAATGCCAATAATAGTGGCTTCTAGTTTGGGGTGCTAGGGGCTCGGTCCTTGGTGCCAGGTCACTGGCTAAGAAACAAACATGCTATGAGCCTGCAGGGGGTGAAGTCGCCATCTGTGTAGCTCTCATTAAGCTAATGAGAGCGCTAACTAAGAAAACCTGAGATAGTTATGTTGTGATATTGGCATTTTTTAGCTTATGTTGATTAACAGTTTGTATACCCCACATGTGTAAATGCCAAATGGTTTGTGCTTGTCCATTCACCTTAACACCATTCACTAGCGCTAGGCAGCATCAAATACAAGACACCGTTAGCATTCTACCTGTTGTATTTAAGGGCTGCATTAATGTTTTTGACAAGTCAGTCATTCAAAATTAAACCGCATAACCCTTGCCTAACTTTACTTCCGTGAAACTATTTGTTATTATGTATTACTGTCAATTAGTATCCACTGGCCATTTTGTTTAAAACTAATATGTTACATTCCAGTATGTAATTTTTCCCAGAATGCAGTGTGACTAACACTGTCACACTGTGTTATGCTATGTCTATTCATGCAACTGGCCCCGGGACTAAAGATTTGTGTGATTAGTTGCAGCTAGATATTTTTGGGCCTTTAAGGTTGGCACACACCAACACATGAGTGCTAGACACGTTTGATCTAGCAAAAGGACAAACCGATACATTTCCCAAGAAATGGATATTGGAATCCTTATGTGTGGAATAAGTATGCTCTCATCTGAATGTAAATGCATCTTGGAGATACCGTTTCATTGAGCTTGAAGACATGTGAGGGATTGATGTGGAATTCCAGGGAAAAGAGGAAAAACCAACTATCAATGGGGTGCAATAAAAAATCCTATTTTAGCCTGACTATTAAAGCTATTGTAAAGATTCTTTCAAAAAAACTGAGACAGTCGTTGTCAACTTGTGTTGCTTCAATCAGCAGATTTTACAAGATCCAACACGCTGCCGGAATTGCTTTTCATACAAAAGACAGCAGAAATATTCTCAAAACCGAACATAAAAACAATCAATTACCATGTGCAGAAAAATCAATATTTTGTAAACACATTAACAACTTAAGAAATACGCCTCTTGAATTTCAATGGTTTTATGGTCTCGCACGTCAATAATGTACAACATATTGTGGTTGACAGTAATCTTTGAGGATACTTTACCAGTTCTACTTAAATGTTTCATGTAATAAAAAAATATTATGAAAATATTTCATCTTAAATCAATATTGCGTGTCCAATAGCTTGCTCATGTGGCAAGTGGCTGTAAAATAAGCAGGATAACGTAGAGTCAGCTAGTCTATATCACAAAATAAACCCTGTATTACCCAAAAGGGGTTTATTTCGTGATAATGACTGGCTGACTGTAGATTATCCTGTACTCAACTTGCCATCCTCACAATACACAATACTGTTAAGTGCATTTTGGTATTTTTATTTAGCACTGTTTAATCCCTGCTTTCCTATCAGACCAGACCTGTGACCCATTTTTTACCAGTTGAGAACCACAGACTTAAAACACACCAGCTCACATAGCTGTTCTACTTTTTAACATCTTGGGAAACCTGCATCTCAGTGGGGATAATTATTTCTAAATGAAGTTTGACCTTCAGGTTTGTTCCAGAACCCTTATGCAGAGTAGTAAAACTGGCAATAGGTAAGACCTTGTGTTTCTTTTCTTACAAACATGCTACGTACAGGGTTGTTGCTTGAGCATTGCTATACAATTGCTGAATTTTAGGATGTTGATAGGTTGCTTCTAGATGTTTGTTTATTGGCGAAAAGATGAAGGTGAAAAGATCCCTTGATATTAGCTATATAGCTTATATAGCTGTCAGCGCCAGTTTCCTAGGAAATCTCAAAGGATTGCAGCTTTAATGCAGCTGGGATATTTTTTAGCTCATTTTATTGTTTGGCGTAAATCTTAAATCACTTAGGAACCACAACTAATAAGATAAAGTATATTTAATCTCATTACATTCTAGAATTTTTTACAATTTTTAAAGTTAACATGAATTGGAATTTGCAGCCTCTTCCAATTCTATATTGTGTGTACAGTAAAACCGTATATCACGAACAAAGTGAATTATTTACAAAAAGACCAGTAACACGCAAGAATAAAACAGAGCTGACTTTAATTTTAAATAATGAAAGGAACAACTAAGTAAATATACAGATCCAGTAAAAAAGAAACTAGTAATCTCATGCGTGTCTCGTCTAGAGTTTAAGATGAGATAAGATCTCAACAGTGTCTCGAGCTGCATAGAAAATTCAGTTTCAATATGAAATCAACGCTGATATTTTAATAAGACTACATAATATCTTTAAGGTAAGCTATAATATATCTGAGCAATAAAATGTTCCTCTGGGCATGTCTACGATGTTGCCAAACAAATTTGAAAAAGAACTGCTGCTCGCGAGATGAGATTACAGCAAACAATTTCATCGCTGTCATCTTTCACTTTTATATCTACACCTGATAAATATGCCGCTTTGTCCCTTTGCCCTTATAAATCTATAAATGTAAAGCTGATAGATCCTATTTCACGTGCAATGAATGCCCTGAAGCTGAATGGTATGACGTTTTACTGTACTGGTTCTGTAGCTCATATGCTAGTGTGTGGCACTTAGCAATTCCAAGGTCATGGGTTCGAATCCCAAGAAACACACAAACTCATAAAAAGGGTATCCTAACGCTTCTGCCAAATGTAAACCATCAGTCACTTCTTATGAATATTGGTGTATTTTGATTTTCATTCCTCAATACAGTAATATAGAAAAGGAGGGGAAAGGACCTGATGCATTTGTGAGTGTACTTCAAGTGAAACCTCTCATCGTTTTCCAGCACAAACACCAGCGATTATTCTGCTCCCTGTTTTTTTGTCTTTCCTTGCATAAGGGCCTCGTGTTGTCAGAGCTCAGGGTTCAGAGTTTCCTCCGGTGAAATTTCAATGGCCCTTTTCACCGCCACGTTTGCTGCTTTGGGATCATCGCACAGCGCTGCTGCCTCTCCCCGACAACATAAAAGCCTCTGAAGTGAAAGTAGCATTTTGCGTTCTCGCTGTGCTGCTTTTGTTAAATCCTAGCCTACACAGTGAAATCTGCAAAGATAAAACAAAAAAAATCGATTGGGTTTCCTTGTAAACATCTTAGATGAACCAAATTGCAGTATGTATGGGGTGTTTTAGCTCATTATCGCGGCTCCTCAGCACAGCTCCGAATATAACCATTAGCCGATAACGATATCTCTAGTCTGGTTTGAGACGTCAGGAGATTTCTGCCCTTGTACACAGACACAATTAGCCTGCGTTGCTGACAAAACAGGCCATGCATAACCCGGGCTGTCCACACAATGTGCAAGCTCAGGAAATCTGGGTTAATTAGTTGCATTTTCGATGTTAGGCGTCACTGTTTCTACTCTCATACTTATGCTTGGGGAATTAAATGAATAATGGTTTATTGCTGGTCTATATACTGGTCTATATTTCTGATATATGGTTTCTACCCTCCTTCAGATTTAATTTTGTGGGATATTTGAAAATCACAAACAGCACACAAGCCATTTCAGCAGATCTTTACCTCCAACTGATCTTGACCCATCTGTGTTACAAATATGAATAATATTTCAAGTCTTTCAAGCTGCACAATCCCCTTTCTATGCGTGCAAATTTTCACCATGTGGAAGGTAAAACTGATGAAAAATTCGCTACATTGAGGACCTATCAGGGGACTAGTATGTCATAGAGACCCTGGGTTGGGCACTTTTGATTCGGACCAGTAAGCAGCCACCCTGAATACCTTAGAAACCACACAGCATGCCCAGGAAACCCTTCACAACACACTTTTGTTAATTTATACTTCCACGACTTTGGTGTCCTCAGAAAGTTCTGAGGCACATATTTTGAAGCAGCTGTTTTTAACAGGGGTTTTGTTTTAACAGCTCAACAGCTTCTTTGGAGGGAGTGAAACCTCACCTTCCAGCGACATTGTTCATCGCATAAAATCGTCAACACTTACAAGTGCATTTTCTCAATAAAACTCTTTTTTTGGCAGCGAGAGAACCCCACAAATCCTGACAGCGTTTCTAGATAATTATACCACAATAGTTGACAGGAAACTCCTCCACATCACAAATCCTGCTTTCTCTCTCTTATCGTCTGCCCCTAAAACTTTGTCTTAATGAACATCATTTGAAACCTTCATTGCCATAATTTGTCAGAGGAAGGAATGACTCAGTTAAAGGCCAAAAGCAGAATCCGCTCTGTAGGGAAATGTCTGAGAGGTAGAACCACATCTAGAAAGTACAGCGCTGTGACAGCTTCTTTCTCAGCTCACCTCATTTGAGGACTTCAAGGTTACGCAGATGTCCCAGACACCAAAGCTTGTGTTCCTCCAAGTCTCAGAGCTGTAATGAGCTCATTACACACTTTCCGAAAATGTCACGGACCCAGGCGATGAGCGCCATTGTGTTTTTTCCGTTTTAGCATAGCGAGCGGTTGAAGGTTCCTTGCTCAAGCGCATCTGAGGCGAAACATCATAGTGCGCTCAATGAACCGCGTCTTGACCCAGAATTTCAAACGATGGTTCAAATGTCACGTTTTACATCCTGCTAAGAATATAGAACTACAGAAGTAATGTGGTACAGTGTTTTCTAAAAGGTTAATTGTATGAAACGGCCATGTTGCACAGGAAAGTCTGTGTTAACTATTAACCTGCTGGATACAGGTATGGATCATGTGTTAATGTTTAAATTTGTTCAATTTAATGATCCAAGTAATTGCCATTTTATAGTGGTTCCAATACTGCAGTGCATTCTGGGTTCGAAACCTTTAGTCATAAGTATTACATTTCTTAAATGAATTCAGCCCAGTACAACTTTGGTTTTGTACATCATTTTAGTCTTATGTGTGCAATTTGGTTTTAAGAAAATAAACTATTCTTTCTTTTAAAAATTTACTTGTAAACAAAATGTAACCGACAACAATGACAATTTACCTGCACAATAAATTGCGCTTTGTCCTGTCTTCCTTGCATATATGTAAGCATTTATAGTCCAAAAAATAATGTTTCCTTATTATAATGAAAATAGCACTAAAGTGGCACTAAAGCAGCATTTCATTTAAAAACCCTGCGCTTACATACGACAGTATTCTTTAACTGGCTTGCACACACTGCTATTTTCCTCAGGAAATGCAAATCTCGTTTAAATATGTTGTACAAATTGTGTGTTTGTATGAAAAGTGCTTTTACTTTGCTCTGATGTAATTCCTCAATTCTGTACATACACCCCTCAGCTTATTGCGCTTGAAACAACTTATTACCTCGCCACCTTAAGGACTAAATTATATAAAGCTCTATTACGCTAAAAAATGGTGGTTTGGTAGTGAAATTCTGAGGAAACACTCGCTCCTTTGCTTTCCTCAGTCTGAGGGAATGACACAAACATACTGATGGCAAAACAATGCAATTAACTGTGACGGCAAATTTAATTGCAAATTGTTAGGACAAATTAGTGATCATGAAGTATTAAACACTAAATATGTTTGTTAATTGGGCAACCTTTAACATTTTACACATTCTAAGCTCGTCTTGACTATTGGGAAGGTATGTGAGTGTTTTCCACCCGCAGGCGAAATGAACAAATGCAGCGGTTACAGGTCACACCTCGCATTATGCCTCTATTTGTATTAATTAAAGATTTGTCCATCGCCTCACACAGATGTGGCAAGTGGCTTTCTCAGTAATTGAGGTATAATTGCTACATATCTACAGAGCATTGCACCCATTGATTTGTGGGTAATTAGATTAATGCTTGATGCTGGGTCAAAAGTTAGAGGTGAAGTTCATGAATTCCTGTTGAGTAGTACAGAAATGTTTCAGTATTACCCAACATGGATTTTGGCTCCACGATCTTTTACCCAAAATATTATGTCACTTTCTCTGTGTGATATCTTTCCTTTACAGTCACAACCACTGGATATTTGCAGAGGTCAAAAACAAGTTATTTTATACCATATGAAAGACAAAGAGAGAAATTTCAGCATTAGTATTTGCTGTATGGGAAACTAAAGTGTTTTGTTAAGAGGATGCTGTGTAGTGACATCAGAGAAAGACACAGGGGCTCTTCGGCATGACTGCCAGCATCTCAAGCCTTCTTCAAGAACAGAGAACAATCAGGCTTCATTTCGGTTCAGTCTGAGGATGGATGAACCTGCCTGTATTATCTCTGAGGGCTCATATGTCTGCCAGAGCTCTTGTTAAATTGAGGTGAGCGCCACATTCAATTTTGTCTTGCTGGGATGTTCGTTTTATTACGGCTCTCTGCACTATACTTAAAAATATCTAAATGTCATTATATTACATATAAAACAGCATTAGCATTTATTTTAGAGAGAGACAACTTAAGCACTCAGCAAGAAAAAAACATTTTTTCAGATTGTCAAATGTTAAATTAACATGTTAAAAAGGCATTATACAGGATTATAAATATAGGTTTTAATAGAATAGAATTTAATAGAACAGAATTGTAGGTTGTAAACACAACAATCAAACTTGGTCCCCCTCTGGTCCGGCTGGTCTGAATCTTAGTTTCATATTCATTATAATATGAATACTAACAAACACTATAGATGCAAACACACCTTTGGTACTTTGGTTCATTACATTCATCCAGGCTCTCAATTTAAAATCAAATTGTACATATTACTACAATCAATATAATGATTATTTTTTATGCCTTTAAAACCACTTTCCTTTCGGTTGACATTACCAAGTCCCTCTATTTTTTCAAATAAATGTCCTGTTTCATTCAGAACTGTCACATTATGACACTAAAATGGGTTGCGGGTGCCATTTTGTTAATTATTAATTACAGAACAAAAGAAGCATTACAAACAATAACTCAATCTTTATGCCCTTTTTCTCCTCAGTCAAATGTTCCTTTTCTTGAAAGGAAAGAGACGTCAGTAAGCCCTGAACACCTACTGGCTATCAACCAGCTCTGCATGTCAAGCGCCGATTACATCAAAACAGACTTAAACACACGAGCTTGTATCGCAGCGCAAGATGTGACACGCCAATTAGCTTCGGCGCTATCCAACAAACGAGACACATAATTTCCTTAATTCTCAGTCACAATACATGTCAAGAAACAACAAAACCAACAAGTGACAAGCAATTATAAAAACGTACACACCAGTGTAAAAATAAAGGCCCAGACACAGAAAACACAGGTTTTCATTAATGAACACAATTATAAAACAAGTCAGATAAACAGCGTGTCACGGCTACAATGCTGTGTTGACTGTTTATTTAGACATGTGACTGGTTGGTAATACTATAAAAATTGCGTGTTTGCCAAGGCTGTTGTCAAGTCATTTTGTATTTTTTCCTGTAATAACATGGAATATTATGGCATTGGTGGAGTCATAATAGTACAATGAAAATTCTATTATCATTTACACAAATGTAGACGCAGAATGGCCAAGCCTCTTAGTTTTGCTTCAGAATACATGTGTTCATTTTCGTAAAATATAGACGACCCGGTTTGAAGACTCCTGAATAAAAATCTGTAAAGGAAATTGGTCTCACACTGGACATGTGTGCATATACACATTACATCTTCATTTCGGTCTAATTTATGACCCCAACCCCTCAATGGGACTTAGTGACAATAAAGAGACCTCATCAGATCTGTTTGACAGTCGACAGCACAGACACTGAGTCATAATTGATTCAAGGCTTGAAATGGGGCTGATAAGGAAAACAAAAGAGAAACATAAAGAGGAAACATAAAATAAAGGCATTAATGTCAGGATGTGCAAATAAATAAATAAATAAATAATGTATCAAAAAGTGCAGGTAATTCATATTCAGTATTTATGATGTGATAAAAAGGGCAAGAGTTGGGTTTGCAGAAAGGCTAATTTTACAATGTCACAAATTATAAGCCCAGACTGAATATAAAGAGTCAGCCAAGGACACGTGGGTAAACAGAAATGTATGCCAAGGAGAAAATGTGGTGTCTTCATTACTTAATGCTATTTACGTTAAGTGCCAATGGTTGTAAAAAAGCAGAGAAACGTATAAGAGGCCGGCGCGATATAATTAAAGATCCATTATCACAATTCATAGTATTTGCTGTGACATATTTACAAGTCTGTAACTTGTAGTGCAGGATTTAGAAGACAGGAAATGAAATCGGAGCCAACAGAGTGGCAGATTAATGGCATTATGATGAGAGAGAGAGCATGGTATAAAAAGTACAGGAGGGGCAAATGTTTAAAGCCTATTGCAGACATTAGCTTATTGCCCTTAATGATTTCTGTAAGTGTGCAACAAAACGGACTAATTCATAGCCATTTAGGTTGATCTGAACAGTCATGTGATTGGCCGGTGGTCTTCTAGGCTACACGTAATTGCATTTGCGGTATGATACATTTTAAACTTCCTAAGAACACACAACTGTAGTAGGCCAGTGCAAAGTGTGAACCAAACTACAGTAACGCTAGCTGCCCACATCTCCTCCACAACTGTTTGATCCATATTAGCAATGACTGTTTCCGGAGTCTCTCTTCTGAATAAAATCTACTTAATGAATCAAGCGAACTGGTTCATTAAACCAATGTGAATGTTTCGTTCACAAATCTGTTGGTTTGAGCAGTTGTCTGGTTTACTAAACAAGAACAAAAGTTGTTCTGATTACTTCAATTACTTTAAACTTTAATATCTGAACAACAGAAATCATAGCAAATATAAAGCACTGGAAACACGTTTATCATTTTTCTTTATTCTTAACAAACATACAAAGCAGATGCCTCTAATAAATAGCCTTTTATTAAGCCATGCTTTATTAATTAAACATCATCAGGAAAACTTATGTGTGGCCTTATGTGATCTGTGTTCTATTTATGAAACTATTCACTTTTAAATTCAAAATAAGGTGCAAAAAGGGTCTTTGTACATACAAGTAGTAAGTTTTCATAGGTTTGATTTGTCCATACTAGGCAAGTATGTTGTCCTAGTTACGCTGCAAATCACTGCAGTTATGCATCTACAGTTAAGCATCATTACCAATGCTAAGTAGAACATCGGCAGCTATGCCAAGGAGAAGTTTCACTTGACTGACTGACCTGGGCAAGCAACTTGGGGCAATAAAGAAAGGTATGACCTGTGGCTATGAGTCCCAAAAGCCATAGAAAATTACCACACAGCAACGAGTAGCAAGAAGTGCATGTTACTGTAACTGGGCCATGCAAGGTTGCACCAACAAAGCTGGTTTGATGGCAGATAGCAGAAAGAATACAGAAGTTCTCAAAGTTCTTGCAATACCCAAACCAGATGTTCCATTCTCTTTATACTTTAATTGAGGCTTTGTGTTGACGTAATGCCCTACTTTCATCTGAGAAACACAACAGACTGGTTAGATGAAAGACATCATCCTCTGAATTGAAATGAACTTCCTGCGATCGATGGGAAAACCACTCATGATAATGGAGGAAACCCAATACTCATGAGTCAGTGGGTGAAATGCCATGTTCATGTCAAAGTCATTTTCGTCTAATGTTCGAACTACACCCAGTCTCAACATGTAATGCGGAAATGAGAAAACTGGCAGTATGTTTCGAGAAAGCCAAATCATGGTATATATTCTGAAACAAATGTATGTTTAGAGATTTGGGTTATACAGTATAACCTAAATAAAGGCTTTGCTTTGAAACTAAATATGAAATGATAATAGCAATTAATTTTATCGCCTATAGCGTGACACATTTCCAATATCCAAAAAATGTAAATAAGCTCAGGACTCAGTGTTGGTTAAAATCAGGGCAAATGTTTTGTTTGCATCAATTGGATGTGTTTGGCCATTTTGTTGCGTCATGTCTTGTAATACAGCACGGCATTTTGTGGGTGTGTAGCCCCCAGCCAATAATGACGTGCATGTGATGGGCAGGGGACGTTGTTTTCGTAAAGTTCCATCTGAGGGGAGGGGCCAAGTGTGTTTACAATAGTTAATCATTCCATTTTTAGAAACACATCTCAAAACACATTCTTTTTTTAAAATCCAGTTTCTCTATAACTGTAAACTGTAGAATGTTTGCACCACTAGCTTCACCAAAAACAAAAGCTGTTCTCTAAAAGTTGTCTTGTTGTCGCTGCACATTGTATTGATAGAAGAGTATCTCACCATTACTATCTCTCTGGATGTGTGATGCCTTCTCAGCAATTCTCCCTCAAACTCTACAACATTTCTGGAGAAGGTGTTCTATTGCCTCGGGCACAACAGGTACCTCAAAGTCATGTGACCCAGATGCAGAACAAACAAAGACACGTGCTGCCCTCTGTAGCAACTGCGAATCAAAACATGCTCTGAACAGACCACCCTCAGGAGCAGAATACAAAAGAGGCAACCACAGGGGTGAGAAACTAAGAGAACATTAATAAAACAAGGATGGTGACACATAACAAAGTCAGTATGGGTAAACAATAGCCAGACAGTGAAACACACAATTTGGTCAGATGGTGAAGGACATAGACAGGACACACACAGCAGAGACGTGTGATGCATTTCCTGTTAGTTAAATAAGCGTGACGGGCTTACATAAAAGAGATCCACGTCGGGCAATTCAACACCCTTCCCAAACAGTCGCATATATAAAAATATATGAAAATAATATGTAAAATTTGAAAGTATATTACTGATTTCCACGTTTAGAAAATATAAATCAGAATAAGGGGGAAAAAAACACTAATGAGATCTTTTAAAATCCAATTTTTTTTATCCGAGAAAGCAATGGCATTAAGAGGAAACCAAATGAAGACCTAAAGCTCTGGCTTCTCAGATTTGCCTTTTTGAGAAAAAAATGCAGTAATCTCATTTGTGTCTCCTCTCGAGCTTCACATGAGATCTCGGCGAGGTCTCACTTTGCTCAGATTTGACAAAATACACTTTTCAATTAAATTCTCATCCAATGCTTTCGAGACCAGACAGAGCTATTCTACCCAAATAGATTTCTTAGCTGTATGCTTTTAATATTAGCTAGTGTCTGATTTCAATAGTTGATTTCAATATATTGATAATTAAACAGCTGATTTTCTATCAGGACTGTGAGGATACAATCACATATTATATACTAAAAAACCTGATGACATTTCTCACAATAATGCCTCAATTCTTATATCCTAGTATTAAAATATTTTATCTCTACATTTAAATAATATCGAATGTATTATTGAATCCCATTATGTGCAATAGTGAGATATTCAGAGTCAACTGATCAAATGCCCAGATCAAATACCCTCCCAAAATGCATTGCTTATTCAAAAATATGACTGTGAGTGTGGTGCCACTGTTGCTTAGTGTCCCCTGACTGAACATGAAAGATCTTTTTATCTAAAACCACAATTTGCACCAAACTGGACTGTAATGTCTAATATAGTGTGGAAACCGTAGCTTTTTGAAATCACTCTCTAAATTGGATAAATTTGAAGACACAGTTTTCGCGTCGCAGTGTGGACTGTGAAAACGAAGGCTTTCGAAAATGATGACACATTTTTAGTCATGTGACCAATACAGCCAATATGGCACGTCTCCCAGTCTACATTCTCCATAGCTTTTGCTTCTTTATACTGATTTGTTACTCACAGCAACAACTCCACCTCATTGTAGGTCCATTTGAAAAAAATCGCTGCCTTTCCTAGACATTGCCAGCCGTAAAAGACCGAGATCGTAATGTCTTATGTTTTACTCATGCGCAGTAGAGACGTGTTCAGGCATATCAGTGTGGATAAGGGACTTTTGGGAAACAACTGAAAATGATCATGTGGACACGGAGCAATTTTAGACAAAACAAATTTATCCGGATTAGTGTAGACATACTCATAATCTACTAAATTTAACACATTGTTTTGCAAAGATAGCAAATAAAAAAATGATATCCAGGTGTAGGTTTTAACCCATTTTTACATCCAAAGAGTCCCTCATTGACTGGGATTAATCGAGCCACAGTGTAACACTAACAATCTCTGCATAGAGTTCTCCACTTCTTCCCTTGGTACAATATTACCATGGTAACATGCTCTAGTAGAAATGCCATCAGTCTCGGCCAGCAGCTTTATAGCGCAGCTGAAATCCTGCTCTACAGAACTGTGCTGTCAAGAAATGGAGAACACTCTCCCTATCTCCCCTGATGAGCCTTATTAAGACAGATACTGTGTTTTTCACCAAAAACATTGTATTATTGATTTGAGCATGGCCAAAACCTGCACCATATCATGATGTCTATGCTGATTACTCACAAGATTTTGTCACTACCCACTTTTTTCAAGGCTAGAATACTGTATATTTGAAACAACTATGAATATATATTGTAAACAACATGGCTGAATGGAAAACAGCATTGGAACTGGGCATATGTCTGGATATTCCCCGCCCAGTGTACACTGCCAATCTCAATGAGCAAACTTCCGAGACATTGCAAGATCTCTTCAGAATCACCTAGAAACTGAGGGAGTGATTCCCATCATGCCATTTCCTGCCCAGTCATTAGACCCTGCCTGCAGCTCTCATAATGCCTAGACATCATGTAGATGATTTCAGAAGAGCCGCTCATCATTAGCCCTGACAAACTCCTCAAGACCCCACCCAAACATCCAGACCGGTCAAGCATCCAGATCAGGCTGGGTCAAGAGGAACTACTGGAGCTGTTCTTTCACGTACGTTCAAGAGGAAAGACAACACGGCAGCCTCTTGTGAGCTTCGTTTCTTAAGCACAGGTTAAGAAGGCTCACGAGTGTTGGCTAGATTGACTATTACGTTCCTATTGGCAAATGGTTGTTGACGAAAAAATCTATTTTACCATTGTTTGAGTGGAATGCGACTGTCAATCAACGAAATTTCACATTTTTTTTATGTACGTACACACAATGCAATTTAGCCCCATCAGGGATAAACCTGTCTGAATTAATCCCACTATAAAACTACTGCAGACTCCACTAAAATTCAGTTTTTATAACTTTTACAACTGATCCATTTTATCATGGGTTACTGAGTCCATGAGGTCTTCATTTCAGCCACTGGCATAGTGCCTTAGTGGTTACAGCTACTGACAAGAGGCTATTTAAACCAGTCAAGCTGAAATAATACAGACAATCCCTGCAAAAATGATGGGTTTGTGGGGTAACAAGACAAAACTCTGAGATAACTCTGAGAGAACTCTGAGAATGAGATTAAAATGGATCCTATTTACTTTCTTTAAACACATTCCTGGTTTTATTGCAAAAGGTTTTATTGGGGCACATTTGAACTTGCTTTTTTACCAGGCATTACAGAGGAGGTATAAATTATTTGGAGAATGCTAATCGATAGCATTTTGATATGAATAGACTGGAAGTACAGTATATGACATGGATCTTTGCTCATGGGAATATTTTAGCCAATCACCAGAGCTGTAAAAATCATGTGATCTTTACTTGGTTGCATTCTCGTGTGTATTGTTTACTTTTCTTGATCCAGTTTTGGAAGTATAAAAACAAGTCCTGCCATACATTTTGTCATGTAATTTATTCATGGAAAAATGGGTGGTCTTCCGTTTTTCTGCATAACTAACGTGATTTACGAACAATCTTTCTCGTTGATGACTTGGCTTTGTAATACATAATTTCTTCATCATTCAGGTTCCTTGCAATTTATTCACTGCCTGAATGAATAAAAATGCTGTCCTCATGGTTAGAACATCACAATATGCCATAGGACGTTACAACTGAATTGCAAGCGACATGCTGTTTTGACCCCTGAAGGCCAGTTTGGACAGACCACAGTTTCCGAAAGCTCCGGCGCAGGTGCCCATTCCGATTACACATCCTGTGGACAACCTCCATCCAAGAACACCTACAGCCATCCTTCTCTGCTGGTACCAGCTCGGCCACTCAAACCTAGGAGTTCCACTTGGCTTCTTCGCCGCTGGATGTATATGTCAGACATGAAAGCCGTTCACTTGGTGCCAGGGTAACTGCTTCCCTGGGCTACGCTTAAAACGGTTTAGTAGTACCAACCTACCGAGCCAATGGTGAGAAACAAACGATAATGTCAATTGTTTCAGACAAGGAGCTGGCGTAGATTAGGTTATGTACTGAGTAATAGTTTGTAGATGTGGATGAAAGAGGGTTGGAATGGCTGGACAGCCCCGTTTGTGTAGGAAAAACAGATAAGTGCTATTTAATAAATGACCTTAACTGCCATAGCTGTTATTCCAATTCACTGGAATCATAACAGTGGATGTCCATGACTCTTTGATTCCTTATAAAACAAAGATGTTTTTAAAATAGTTTTTCTGAAGTCTCCGCAGGTAACTCCTGACTTGTTTCTGCAAAACACTGCAGTTTATTTATAGCAGGAAACAGTGTTTTAGTGTTTTAACTGACAGACACATTAACAAAAAGCAAAATGATTTTGTTCAGAAAGAGTAATACCTAACGTATATAATACGGTAAATGTAGGACACATTTTAAAATGCAACAAGTAGGCACGATTATTCCACTTCTAAAGCAGCATTACATTGGTCCATACCTGAGAATACATTCCCATAATGCACTGCAATGTGAACTCAGTTAACAGTTATGTATTTAATTTAATTACATTTTATTTAATACCAAAAACTCTACTAAAATACTAATATAAAAGTGATTAATTGTAATACATACTGGTATATCACTCTGTTACCTCAGCATCATACTAACTCTGTTGATTTAATTGTGGGTTAACTCAATTGATTAACTCAAATTAACATCATTAATTATCAGTCGATTCTCCTGTGCACTTCATGTGAGGAGCTCAATTTGTATGTAGAGTGTTCCAAACTTGCCACTTATGAGGTTCCGAAAGCAGTTGCCTATCAAGGAAATAAAGAGCACGGCAAATCACTAGGTGTGCAGAGAACAGAGCGTATGTCTGTTTTTTTTGCTTTTTTTTGCTGCACTTTGCAAAATGTCTACAATTCCTCTAGCAGTTCTTTTGTGAACCTAACATGGCACCTTGTATTACTTTAAGGGTAACAAACAAATGAGTTTATTCTGACTCGTTTTTTTCTCATTTCCAACAGTCTTTTATAGCTCTGAAATCTATCACTCAGGCATATAAGACGAGACAGATTTCATGTCTTTTGCCACAGTTTTATTTTTGCAGTAGATAGGCATGAATAGAGGGCTTTATAACTGATTGATGCTGTAATCCCATTATCAAGCCAACTGTGAGAATATTTCATACAGGATAATACCAGAATAGTAACTTAACATGAAACATTCAGGCACAATTGACCAGTTTTATTGCCTTGATGCATGTTCCTGGTCTTATTGTGTATGACATCAGCGCTCACCATCTCAAAGAAAAAATGGTGTCTGTAATTGTTTACTAAATCTGAAATGATTTTAACTTTTTGGATGATTAGGATTTCTAATATTTGACCTGAAATTGCACCTCGTTTGCATAGTGGTATGTGTCACGCTTATTTTAATTTGAACTAAACCAACGTTATCAAACGAGGGCTTTGACTTTATACTACGCTAAACTCTTTTACCGTATATATTGGATTCCATTATCGGTAAATCATATTCTTAATGTATGAAATATTACACCTCTTTCAACAATGTCCTGAATAGCCAATAGGATCCATGACAATTAGAAAGTAATCTCGGTACTTCTGGAACAATGGACCCAAGAGCTTGTTGAATAAAGACCCAATAAAACAAAAGGAAATATGTTATGTTTCAGTTAGAATTAAAGGATGTGAATCAAATTATCCCCTTTAAGCCCAGTTAAACATCCTGCTTTTAATGGTGTTTGCTAAAAACTTTTCACAATATTTCCTGTGGGGCTGTAAAGCCAAATTAGTTATAGCTTACGTTTTTGTTGTTACATTAAATGTTCGCCTGAATTTAAATGTAAATTGCCACAAAGTGTCTCTGGAGCCGTAAGCTGATTATACAGCTGAGCAAAATCTTCACATCATTACATTTTTCCTGAAAAGGAAATGACATATTTACTCATTTATTAACTGTAGATACATGTAAAATATAACATTACATAACAACTCCCTTTCCACCATAAAGGTTATAGACACAAGTTTAAAATCCAAAGCATTTCTTTTTTTATATCACCAGTGTTGCAAAGACAGAAGAGGAAACTGGTTAATTCTTTAATGTTATGAGTAGAAGCGTGACGCCGTCAAATTGGCTATGACATCAGTCTTGCCATGCTAGTCCTTGTGAGTTTATGTCAAACAAACAAAGCCCCAGTGACATCATAGTCCAACAGCTTCAGAACTTGACAGGCATTGTCATTCTACATCATACCACATATGTAACATCATCTGACTTATATACAGTAAGAATGAGCGTTTAACTGTCATTAAAGACAGAAATGAGCATGTTAAGCTATTTTCTTGCATTAAATGCACAGATGTAATAAAAATGCAATTAGACTGACCTATAAGAACCTTTAATATAGAATCGTAGGAATAAGCAAAAGTAATATGAACATTTTGTTCTTCTATGATTTTAAACATTCCTCAAAGGATAAGATTTGCATATGCTGCATTGAAATGTTTTCATAAATTTGAATATTTATTGTGCAAATAAGGCTAAATAAGGCTTTAGAGTAAACAAATATTATTAATTAAACGATTAAATCTTCATGAGGTGAGGCATGCTGTGCAAAGACCCTGTCTTTAAACAAAACGCCTTCATTCTGGAAAACTTGGCTCACTTCTCCAGCTGACAAATAGTTAAGACGAGTTTATTTTGTGGCGTTCACAGCCGTCTATGTGACAGGGAAATCCATTTGGTTTTAATTGTGACTCTTATTTTGACAGGGCTAAATTCATTACCGTTTGATGTGAATGTTGCACATAATTAGAACCATCTCAAAGCTGCAGCCAACCCTCGTTTCTCCTCTGCCAAAACGGATCATGCACCGTAATTATACTTCAGTTAATCTGTCAGGGACTCAAGCTTTTCTCTCTTAGCAGAATAAAAGCAGCAGGTACTCTACTGTATGCTAAGTTTACAGTAAAGTTTATTTACTGGCCACAAGCCTTTGATTAAATACCATCTGCTGTAATTCTGCTGTGAAAGGTCTTTACAGTTCAGAGGTTAATATGAATTAGAACTCTAAGATCATTTTACTGCAGGGATTTAAAATATTTACCAGTGAAGAGGTTTATGTAATGACATAACGTGGGGAGGGACATGATTTGTTCATTGTGAATTGATTGACTCATAAGCAGCGAGGGGAGAGGTTAAATACAGAGGGCTTGATGATGTCAGCTGATGAGAAAAGACAGGTCTAGGTTAATGTCAATCCTAATGTCTAAATATCACGTGTGGCGTGCTGTCAATTACTAAAGTCAATTCACTTACACTAACACATATACTTATTGTATTATGGAAGGCTAGTATATATACCCCAAACTGTAAGTGCACTTATTTAATTCACATTAATAATGCTTTTTGTTTTAAACAAATTCACTTAAATGTGAGTCAAGATGAGAACGGAGAGGTGTCATTATTACTGTAGCATTAGGGGAAGTGAATATTACCCAACGTGAATGTTGTGCTAAGCTGAGGTATTTTCTCATTATTTTAAGTCAGTTGGCACATACTGGCAGTAAGCGTATGGGAAACCAGGCAAGACACTTCCCCCAAGCGTGCCTTCAAGTGGGTATCTGCCACTGCACAGATGGGCGCCTCTCAAAGTGTCTCCCTCCAACACCTGAGAAACTTCAAATCAAATGAAACTTAGTGAACCAAGAAAGTCACTAAAGCTGAAGTGATCTGCTCAGCTACACCTGAGTGAGTGTCGTGTGTCTTTTGCAATTAGCAGCTTCGTCCAAATAACCACCTACACAAACCATGAATAAGGAAATCTTAAAGGTTATCTACAAGCAGTTCAGCCCTACATAACTACACTATCCATAGAAAGCCTTTGAAAAGTAGCCAAATATTCTGTTGTTTTCTTTTTGCAGGCAAGATGAATGACAAAAGTCATTATTTTGTAGGTATTTTATATTGTAGGTGTTTGCCTACAATATACAATAATGTGTCCATTATTGAAGGGCCTTTATATAGACTCTCTTTATACACAAGAAGGCTGTGCATTCATCTCAGGAAAGTCACTAGTGAGGGGCTTAGGATTCTGTCTTTTGTGACATCAGCCAATCAGTGTACACGCGATGTCATTGTAGCTTCACAGTGATTAGTCACATGCCACTAATGGCTCCAGTAATTGGTTCAAAAACTTTGGAGACCTGAGTGTCCATAAGCAAACATGGCAGCCATTAGGCTAAATACTTCCGGCCAGTCACATGACCACCAGTGTAACCAGTGTTTTTAAGATTAACAGAAAGCTTTTTCCTGGTTATATAGACCTTGACTGCAACACATTGTACTTCTCTGTCTAACCAGGAAGGTTTAATACTCTTTATCTTATATAATTTCTTTCTCCACCTCAGGCAGGACTTTCCCAAACTTACAAAGTAGAGATTCAAACCTTGGATAAACATCAGATTCTCTGTCTTATGTGAAGCAAGATCCTTCTTCTGAGAACTGCAGACTGAACGTACAGGTGAGAATACACAATAGGAAGTTGTTTTGGATGTCTTAGTTGGAATGAACCTTGTATCCCTTGTAGGAGCCTACAAGACCAGCCATTCTTTTCCACTTAAAACATGACTGACATTCAATGAAACCTTTTGCTGAGGTTAAAGAAATAGTTCACCAGACAATGACAATTATGTTATCATTTACTCACCCTTCTGTCACTCCAACATTGATATAAGCATGAGTAAATAATGAACTGTGAAGTAATCCTTGAACAAGCTCTACATTTAGAAATAAAATACAATTACAATACAGCTAAAAATTACCTATGGTCTGGAGATATTGAGGAAATCTGTTTCTTTTGAGCTTCACAGTGTCTGACTGACACTGTTTAGTCACCTGACATTCTGTTATACAAAGGTGTTATATAAAGTATAACCTATGTAGCTGTGTAGCATATTTTTAAACATTGTACCACTTTATTTCATACACAATCCTCAATAAAGCCAATATTTAACAGTAACAGTTTGTCAGCTCTAAAGCAGGTTAAAATCCAAACTAGCACATCCACTTCACACATACCATCAAGAGAATGCTAAATACATTACTGTGTATCAATGTCACTCTCAATTCACTTTAAGCTTCACGTAAACAGCCAATATGTTGCACATGACAATTGACAAAACCTCACTGTGAAGCGCACAACATCTTATATGCTAACCGCAGCTAATCTGTCTGAACTGTTCAGAAGTGTCAGGCTGAAGTGGTCTCCACTACATAACAAACAGCCCTCAAGTACATTTGGATTAGTATGCTATAGTCTTCTAATTTGAGAACGATAGATCATTCGAACAAATTATTCCTTCTCGTGATGAGGTAATAGCAATACAAATTAATCAGTTGCACTCGATGTGATAAATGTCAGGCGTGTCTGCGGGGAGCTGGATATCTATTGATTGGAGAGAAGACATTATTTCATTAATTACTGGTATGTATATCATTGACGCTTCCTAAATTAGAAAAAAGATCCGCGCTCATAACGATTTATGGCAGTTCGCCCAGCGGGACTCTGTCTTTTAACGAGCTCAGAGACGAGCCAATGGCTGTCGTTCTTTATGACATCAACAGAGGATTTTTCCAGACTTCCTGCTGAGCGTCATCGCAGACAGGCACTGAACAAGAGATAAGACGGAGCGCTTGGAAAAACTTAAAGCTCATCCTCGACTGGCATTAGAGCAAACCAATGATCATAGAGTTTGCAATGAAGATTAGCCGAAATGATGATGAGTTGCTGCTTATGAAAATTCCTGTTATCTGCACAGTGGGATATGAAGTGGAAGTGAAGTGTCTGTGTGTCAAAACTTGCGTTGGCAAACAAATAAACAGCAGCAGTATAGTTTAAAACTACTAATAATTGTCAGTCAAAAGTTCAATCTGCAATACTGGGTTGTGTTGAGTTGATATATGTTGTCCTATGTTGTCTAATCTCAAGTGAATTGCTCAGTTTGTTTTAATCCTTTTAATCAATTGGTGAATCAGGCTGAATCAATCACACAACTTTTTACATTTAGGCATTTGGCAGACACTTTTATCTAAAGCAACTGACATTGTATTATACTACACATTGATCACTATACATTAAGTATGTGCAATCCCTGGGATCGAACCCATGGCCTTGGCGTTGTTAATGCCATGCTCTAACCACTGAGCTACAGGAAAGTTCTTTCTGAATCATGCAATAATCTGGTCAAATAACTTCATACCAAAATAAGTAAAGCAGGCTGCAAAATATTAAAACTAATGCCACCGATTGCTTGTCACAGTTTAAATGTAATTACATCATTTAATTACTGTGATGCATTAAAAAGTTTTGAAGCATGATATATATGTATCTCAATGTTTGCTTTATGTAGAAGGTGCCAATTACCATCCTAATGTGCGATGTATGAAGAACGTACATTTAGTGTGTTAAAATAAACTACGAAAGTTAATCATTGTGCCTCATTCATGAAAGACCAGTTTTCGTGTAAACTGTTAAAAATGAATGACAATGATATGGCAATAAAATATAAAGAATAAAAACATTCGTACAGAAGTAAGAAAAGAGTTATAAAGGATCAAACTCATTCTGCTCATGTTGTATAAACTGAGAGTAATGGGGCGTTTGGACTCAAACGCATTTTCAGGTACCGTCCTCGTAACGTCAGCCAAAACATTAATCTGGATCATTTATCAAGCCTATTGAACCCACCTGATCTACAACGAAATCCTTTCAACATAAATTCCCAAACAGAACGAATTTAATGTTACGTAACATTAAACAAACGTAAAAGTTGCAGTTTGGCAATGCTGTGATCAGGTTTTTGGCAGGCACAAGTGTACACATGCGGCCAATATTGATAAATAGGCTGGGATTTCTCATGCTGAATAGAGGCCAACCCTGGGGACTGGAGCGGGACTCGGAAACCAAAGGATGTCGAGGGCTGATAAAAAGAGAAGAGGTTATCAGAGCAGAATAACCTCCAGGTGAGTCGAGTCTTCCATCAGCTCCTGCCACCATGCCAGTGTCTGCCTGGCCTGGCACCTCTCTCAAGGCAAGAGACTGGTGGGTGGGCCATACTCCAAAATACTGTTGATCTTCTAATGTACCATCTTCTTTTAGGGTAAATATTAATGATAAACATAAATGAGATTTTTTGAGAGAATAAATGTTATAACGGTTTAGTATAAAAATTTACCATTTAATGTACCATGGCTTTTGCATGGTACACCTAAAGAAACCACGGTCAAAAAATAAAAAAACCATGGTAACACAATGGTGCTTTTTGTTGAGGCAATTGATAAAAGTATTTGAGTAGGCTCAAAAGGTAGTGCATTGCGTTAGCAGCGCCAAGGTTGTGGGTTCGATTTCCAGTGGACACATACTAGGAAATTGTATACATTGAATGTAATGTAAGTCACTTTGGATGAAAGTGTCTGCCAAAAGGAAAATGTAAATGTACTGTAATGTAGGCTTAATGAAAACATGACAGCAGCATAAAGAAAGAAACTTAACAAGTAAGAACCAGCTAATTTTCTCCAGGACAATATGATTATGTTCTAAACTAATGTGCAAACTATATGTGCACTACTAAGCTAGGATGCTGTGGTTTGTTGCTAGGTGATTGCCTAATGACCAAACAGCCCATCCCTCTTTCTAAGTCTCTGTGTTAATCTGGTTTTAAGAAATGGCCCAAGTACCTTTTTTGGTGCGTTTATGGGATTTTTTCGCCCCTGGTATAAGTCGACAAGTGAAAATCCCAAATCCGATTACTTAGAAGAGTACTCTGCCTCTTTAAACGGGTCACAAAATCTGAGGTATAATTCAAGTCCACAGCACAAGATTAGGATTAGAGGTCTAGAATGAAGTCTAAACCTTAAGTATGTGCAATAACAACAGAAAACATTTAGCAATCGCCACTTATAATCATTACAATCATAACTTAAGAAACCATCACATTTCATGCCTGTTTCTCACTGATTGGTTAAAAGATCTGTGCTGTAGAATTCCTGGGTTTGTAGGTTACAGCTTCTGTGAGGAATGAATCCCACAGCGCTGATATTTTTAGACTTATGTCAACGTAGCTGTTGTCACTTTCATGTTGGTGGCCTCAGAATGAGTGATAGCAAACATACACTGTATTTACTAGAGCTCCGAGCAGCAAGCTTGTGGGCCAGCAAATGTGCAGGACGTGAGAAAAATCAATAGTCACTTACAGACTCTGGAGAATCATGGTGACAAGAAGCGTCCCGTTCAATCAGAATCATTTTACTCATCATTTCAACAAAACGTTATTGTTTCTGCATTCAGTCGATAAACCGGAAATCTGCTTCTGGTTCCCAATGCTAACATGCTAACGCAGATTTCATAGCCAAATGAAATTTGGGGCCTGTGGCATCAAAACTATTGTGAGTCAAAATGTTGAGGTTTATTCTAAAACTGGTGCTGTGCTTCATGAAGTGTCAGCGTGCATTGCCCTCAACACTTCAGCCCTCATCACTGCAGTGTTCATTGCACTTGGAAAACACTCCAGGCCAATGGGGATGCCCTCGGAAATCTCAGCCCTGCAGCATATAAACCAGACTGAGACCTGGAGCAACTGTTAGGCCATGGGGAAATAAGACGCAGCCTTCCGGAAAGGCTGCAGGTGGCTAGAAGGGCACAACATTGCTTTGAATTTGTTTTCTTAATGCTTGCAATTGAAAATCTGTGACACACCGGCTGGTGTTAAAGTCCCATGTGTGTCAGGGTATTTTTGTAAATACGTTCTGAATAGTCTATCTGGGACAGAAAGTCAAGCTTTTTGAGCCGATCCATGAGGCTTGTTGAAAGCACTCTGGCCATTAGCTGTGTGGTTCTTTCTGAACTCCGGCATAAATATTGCAGCACTATTTGAGTGCATTCATCTCGCGAGCCTTACTGTACGATTATTAATGCAACAACATAAGCAACTAGTACATTCATACTATAATACTAAATATACATGATAAATATGCGTTATATGTATTGATATAAAATCTTAAGTGTTGTATAAGGTGTAATGAATATATTTCATGTAATAACTACTTTTACAAATTAGTGTGCAAGGAAACCAAATTTCTTCATAAGGTATTTAACTGTTTTAAATACTCAAATGATCTTGTAGCGGAATGACTATTAAACATGATTTTGGGGAGACAGTTTAGTTTCATAACATTAAGAGGCAGCTGGTGGCAAGTGCTATGTGAGTGGGAATTTTTCAGAGAAAATGCAATCGGAAAATTCGGATTCAGAAACTAAAATAATTTTCCACATTCAATACAAGGTAAAATGATTCAACAGCCTTTGTTCAACAGCGAGGCACTTGTGAAATATGAAACTATTCTTTTTGTTAAAGCACTTACATAGACTGTTCTCATACAAATTCAGATTTCGGATTGTGTGTGTATGTTTTGGGATGTCAGAAGATCTTTTCTTGCACATATAACAGGCTTTACATGGCCATGTTGTGTGTATGCAAATAAGGTGGTTTATTTTTTTGTTTGTCTTGTAGCTATACTGTACTTTCCAAAAATTCCAAAACGTATGTATTTCAGTGGTCATGAAGTTGCTCCTTGGAAGTACCTGTAACTGATTTTCATTGTGCATGTTTTTAACTGAGAACCAAGTATAAATTATTTTCTGTGACAATCACTATTGCACAGACAATCCACAGGCTTACCTATCTTACACTTGCATGCATGAGAAACAGAGATACCATACAGTAAACATGCTTTGCATTATCCAAGTAGAGCAGTGGGATGTCATTAGCTGTGTTTATCTCTGATGCAGAGCGCAGATACGTCTGAATGATCTATTCCCATAATTGCACTGAATTGTACAGAATTTTTAATTGCTGTGTCTGTAATCAGAGATATCAGAATCAAGGGGCGGGATATTATTTTCACTGCATACGCATATCTGGAATGCATTTACGTTTCGGTTGTCTGCAACTAGTTAATTTACGCCCCCACAAGGGCTGTTTCCTATTAATGAGGCTGGGGTTTGTATTATTACGCAAGTTATGAATGTACTTTCCTAATCGTTTGTTTTCAGGTCTTTTACACATTCAACCAATCACAAGCCTGCATATCGTTTGATTGTAATTTCACGGTTTAAAGGAATGTATGGAATTCCACAGCCTCTACTGTATGTGAACACGGAAAGATGGACATAAATCTACAAACTAAATGAGCATTTCACTGTAACAAACTTTAAGTCAGTCAGAAGAAAGTGATGACAGCAGGGGATTGGGGGTGGGAGGGGTTGGGTTAAAGTGTTTTACCGTTTTTATAAATGTAAAAAAATATTATATTAAAACAATAAAACAATATCGATGTGTTGGCAATATTGTGTGTTAAAGAGTAATTCAAATACAAAGTTAAGAAACTGACAGCGACAGAAAGAGGGGTAGAGACCGAGAGAGAGAGGGAGAGAGAGCCCGTTAAAAAGCCACTTGGCAGGTGCAAGTCGATGCCTGATTGATTAATCGATTATGATTAACAGCCTGCCCTCGTTATGTAACCGATTACAAAAACGTATCTGCAATTACATACAAAAAGCTGTCGTTATTTCTTTACGGTCTGCTGTCTTGTAAAGTATGCAAACATGATACCTTCTCAGTCAGCTAAAGCGTTTAAAGAAATGAAATCTAGTCTATACTGAATTCAGGGACTCGTGGCATTCCTGTACATATGTGTCATTATAGGGACTATATGCTCGTCTTACCTGAAAAAGTCGCAGGATGTTTGCAACCATAATAGACACAGAACTTGCCGAAGCCCCTATGACTCCGACCACCTTCTCGGGTTTGACAAACACCGGGGGCTCCCCGTTCGTACACCTTACATCCGATGTGTCTTTCTGTATGAGAGCCTGCACAAAAGTAAGGGACTGCTCCAGCGCGTACGTATCTCGGGAACATGTGTCTAAAACCCTCGCGCCCAAAGTGATGTTGGGCAGAAGCTCGTCGTCACTGTTGATTTGGTCCAAAGCGTACAGCATCGCCTCCAATCTGTGTATCCCGTTTTCTTTCTTGATGTCTCCACACGGCTCTCCGGAGACCCCGCGGGCATGAACGGGGAAAAGGCCACCTAGGGTCAGGTCCCCCTCAATTCTTATGGAATGAGGTGCGTAAATTTCCTGCGAAAGTGTCACATCCACAAGCGCTTGGATTATCCAAAACAGTCGCCATGGAAAGCAAGCCATGGTCTCCTTTTCGTTTTAGGAAACAGAAAAAGGCACTTTATAGGAGTATTTATACGTAAACCGAAACAGATTTGATCTCAATAATGGCCATAGACCCTATCAAAGTAGGGCTGATAAGAGAATATGTTGGTATTTTCTCCAAAAAATGCCGCGCAATGGAAGGACGCGTTACTCCTTGGGAATGTGCGCATCGTACGGCAACGCTTGTTGCTCAGATAATCTGCATTATTGTCTTGGACAAAGGGAAGGAAAAACAAACACCGTGCCTTTTTAAAAGATTCGCCCTTAGATGAGACACAATTTCACGCAAGACGCCATAATAAAGTGCAGAGATATTCGACTGAAACGCGTAATTTCCCGCCGATACGCGCTGTCACACCACTGTAAAGACATCGCGACGGACTTCTATTATTAATCGGGTGAAAAAATGAAAGGCAACAAAAAGTTTTCGTTCACAACGACGTCACGGCCAGGCAATAATGTTCAAGTGAATCGATGTCAGGTGAGAAATCCGTATCCTCCTGTCGCGGACTTCGCCGGGGCTTCGTTTAGGTTGTAGCAGGTGCTGCATATTACATTTCAAAGAAAGCAGGTTTGGCTATATTGCGTCTTTCGGTCTCGCACAACCCTCACAAGAACTGGGAGAGACGCGAAGGAAAGCCGTGTCTCCTCCTCTCTCTCCACCCCGAATCAAATATGGATTTGTCAAATGACTCAACGCACGATCGATGTCGTGTTACTCATCCTGGTCTGCCCTCAAAGAAAATGCGCTCCGGGATCTGACGCGAATTACAAAGTGATATGGGCATTAATCGTAATAAAAACCGGGGAAGGAAATTTAAACGATGGACTCACACAAGTTTCCAACCCCGATCAACAGCTTGCTTAAGAAAGTCGCACGATATTATTATTATTACATAATATGTCAAATGAATCTTAATCATTTGGGGCACTAAAGATAATCGCTATAAAAACGTCTCCGTTTGATTAAATAAGTGTCCTTCTTGTCGTCAGACATTTATCCGCATTTGGATGAAGCCTTCATTTTTTCCTCCAATGTGATGACTAAAATCCAGGGTACGTCGTTTAGTTGATGTTAATATGGGTTCATATTAAAGATTTTTCTGTTTTACTGATTTAGAAATTAGTATACGTTGCTTTTTCCTGCGATGAATGCAATGCGGCTGACAGAGGTAATGAATTCTGTCAACATAAATTCACAATTTTACCTTCTCACTACTGTAACTCTCTCTCTCTCTCTCTCTCTCTCTCTCTCCCACCCACCACCACCATGGTGAATCTCACGAAACAGCAGGAATCACGTCTCAGAATTTAAAAGATCAAACATATATTCATAAATAAGAAATTTCTTATTATTAAAAAACCTACAAAGCTTATTTTGAACGTATTATAAGACTATTTTTTATTACAATTCATCACCACTAATGAGCACTAAATCAGTACCTATTTCAGTAAATCAGTACCTAGTACCTAATACATCTGCACATATACATCATAGCATTGTTACTGCCTTTATGTAACTGCCTTTAAAGGATACCGTGTAACAGTAATGAAAATCTAATTAGAAACTGAGGAAACACACAAACATAACCAGGCATGTGACAAGCAGTCAATATTGACTTCATTTTGTACACCAGAGTGTTTGTTTGACTGCAATTTGAGATTAAATCTTAATTCAGAATGAACAGGCGTGAGAGAACATGACTCATGCGGATTATTTATGATATTCCATAGGATTCTCAATCTGCAATGCCTGTCAGTCAAGGGTACAAGACAGCACTTAGATTCATATTGATTTGTCTGTGGTGAAGTGGTCAGGTAAGCTTCAGTGCGGGATGTTTTCACCCACCTAACCTTGTTTCATTTCTGATGTTTTATGCTAAAAGCAAATGAAAGTATGAGTCAAAGAAACAAGAACTTCTATCAAATTAAACGCTAAACTGTAGCGGTTATAGGTTTCTGTGAACTTTACTAGAACAAACGAGCGGTAGAATTATCGTGGAAACAGAACACAAATTCTGTCATTTACGCTACAGCAGAATGAAAGATAGTTGATGAGGCTCAGATCAATAATTGGCTGTATTCTGAATGTATACATCTTAAAACTTTACTGTGGCAGTTCTAGTAATGTTTTAGTGATGCACAGTCTTATGATAATTCTGCCGCTCTTTGTTATAAGCTAAATGTACCTATTGTAGTTATGTTTGCAGAATAATACTTAATATAGAGTGTTAAGTTGCTCTCTTGTCTTAAAGGATCACATTAAGTAACAAAAACTGAGAAGTCTGTTCGTCTTACCAAAGTTACTCTTCTGAGAGAAAGCTACAGAACATCTACACTGGTCTATAAAGTGACTTTCTTGTGAATTCTGAAGTGGAAAAAGTGAATTATTTTGTAGCACAGTGTTACATTTTTAATCAGGACAGCTCTGAAACCAGAGCACAAACACAGAACATACATTTCATATTTACTAAATTTCCAAAAATGTGGATGTTATATTGTACACTATTCAGTAGAGAAAGCTGTGTTAATACCTACAAGACTTTGTAATTCATGTATGTTGAATCTAAAATTCTAATAATCTCCAACTCCCTGTAAGATATTTTATTTATTCATGAAACACCAATGTGACGCTCAAAATTTTATAACGAATGAATTATTCCTTTTCTTAAATGATCAACAAGATTACACCAGAACGTGTCTGTACCTACATATGTCATAGTTTTGCCACCTCAGGAACATCTATTTGAAAATGTATGCAAAACCATACCAAATAATAATAACCACCATCCTTCATGATTAGTACAGTAATACAAATTTTATATGCCATCAAAAGTAACACATCGGCACCTCCTGCAGGTATTCATGTCCAACTCAAACATTTATCATAGATGTAGAAAATACATCCATGACCTACGGGGCTGTTTGGACTGGAGCTGTTCTTCAAGTGCTAATTTAATTAAACACTTATCAGCCTGAATAAGAAGATGGCCGATCGTTGTTGTGACAGCTAACTGTCGTCTAATGTATTACCATAATTAATCATGGAAACATGTTTTAGGTCCCCTTTGGAATGTTGGCAAACCCCTTTTCCTATTTATCAGCTAGTTAGTTTGCTGGCAACGGTCCATAAGCGACACATTGTTCACAGCTGTAACAGGATAATTTAATTTTTGTGTATTGTTAGGTAGCAGTGAGCCAAAAACATCTTGGGAGAGAAATGGGGTCATGTAACAGGCGAGCATCACTGTATTTTGCAAGCACCCGAAGTCAAATTCTATACTTGAGATGTTTGCCAAATGAGTTCATTGTAAGGTTACGTGACTAGCTTTATGAAGTGAAATTGCAGTACCGATGATACATACAGTAAGATGGAGAATGGGGTTCAAATGTAATTTGACACTTAAGGCATGCCTAAAAATCAATGCATAGCATTACTCTAGAAAGCAAAATATTAAGGAAGAAGGTAGCTGAAAGCAAATAATGATTTTCTCTGAAGTAACTTTTCTCATAACTTTGTGTAAGTAACTTTGACTTATTTTTGCAATAACTTCTACTACTTATTCTACTTCTTTTAATACAAACTGTAACAATTTTCAGTACACAGAACTAGCAGCATAACCAGTGTAATTCATCCTGTCTCTTTTGGAATGGAATAACTAGCTTACTATGTACTTGCTACTATTGAAAAAGATCGATTGAGAAAATGAATTTTCAATAAATATTTACAATGGTGTGTTGTTGTCACGAGACCTCATCATATTTA
>JAZGTJ010003304.1:244-36274 GCA_036877575.1 Botia almorhae | reverse complement strand
GTAGTATTGTTCAGATGTATGTTTAGGTATTGACTTAAAAATCTTCTGTAATTTTGTTTCTTACAACAATATCCATTTGAAGGGCAAATAGAGTATAGCAGCCACACAACACATTTAGTTTCTCAACACAGAGCCACTGTTTACATTAATAACACTATTATGTTGATTTGATGATATGAGGTGACATTGTACTGAACAGCACAGCATTCCGCCACAAAAATGTGCACTTTATACATTTAAAGCCTTTTATATGTATGTACTTGAAGTTAGTGCAAGTCAAAGCAAACAAGATTAGATTAACTGCTAAATATATCTTTAGAAAGCAAGAGAGCCACTAGTAAATGGATTGGTGCTCAAAGTTTCTGTTAGCACTGTTTAACCCTCAGACACTCACAATGTTCATGAGCAACTAAGCTGCTCAAAGTAACCGCCCCCACCCCACCCCTGCTTTTCTTAGGGTCTGTTGCGCCATTGTAGGTCAAACACGTCTAATAAAAGCCAGGCTTTTAAGCTGAGCTTTAATATTTACTCTGGCACAGTGCCACGACCGTGCTGTATCATTACACCAGTCCTGTGGCTGCAGGTGAAGGCGGTCAGATGAGAAGGGGGCAGAGACTGGCAACTAAAACGTTTCCTCATCAAACGAGTTCACAACCCACCATGCTCCCGACTCCAGGCTGCTCTTTGTGAATTTTATAAAAGAAGAATAAGGAAAAAGGGGAGCATTCTTACTACATTGCTTAGCCTGGAACATCAACCAATTATGTGGTAATGAAATATTCACACAAACTAACGAGGGATGGCGGAGGTGAAAGCAAGATAATACAGGCCTAGGGAGTTAATACTGTCAGTCCTTTCTTTTTTTGCTTTTAACCTCTTTGAGAATAAGCAGTTGTTGCAGCGTATTCCCTTTTGTTCATTCAGAATTCCTAGCATCCCTCAGCAGTTTGACTTTCTGGCATTTGTCTCGTAATGTTAGGAGTTCCTTGAATTCTGTTGCAGAACAGTTTGATGTTTGCTTGCAGTTTGATGATTAATGAAATCTGGCTTGTGTTCTATTGAATTTGATTTACAACCTAAATATATAGATAATCACAAGTGCAATTCCAGTTCCTATTTTTCACAGACAGTATTGCTTACATCAGCCCAACAAAATCGTTCATTTGTTGTTACAGTAGCTACAGGCCTGTAAATACATGACACTGCATTTCCAGCTGAAACAAACCAGTGTGTGTCCTTCATATGCGTCATCGAGCAGATGTTTTGAACTAATATGACAAATAAGACAACAAATTGAACATTTGAAGTATCTCTGAACAGGAAGTGTGCTGGAGGTTTCGGGATAAGGAGGAACTGCACAAATCACAAACTGCCCTCCTAAATTTCCAGGTGGCACCACCCCGCCAGATATCTGGGGAGAGTTGTAACTCCTGCAAGCAGAGTTGTTGTGCTGCGGCGCTACATGACCTGTATTTATAAAAACAACAGGAGGCTAAACTGTTAATTTCTTCTTTGTTGTAAAAGGTGACATGTAGCGATTAATACACTGTAGTTTTGCTCAGAAAAAAATAGCTTTTCTCCTGCTACTCAACCCCAAATGAAACATACTCTCCTGCTTGATCTTTGAGTCACTTTCCGTGAGGAGCTGCTCAGCTCAGTGTTAAAAGGTAAAGGTGTTTACACTGAGTCAACATAATGCATTGTGCAGATATTTCTGCTCTTATTCAGAAATATCTCATGAGCAAGGAAACAAGGGGCAGCAGCGGCCTGGCTAGGCCTTTCTAGACATCTTCACTGTCTTATTCTCACTGTTTAGAGTTGTGATATCTCCACTGGGTTGTTTTCTTCCCCAACAGACCTTCTGACCCAATGAATTATGCAGACACATTGATCAGCTGATTGAGGGCTATTGTTCGGGAGAGCAGGGCATTACTGGAGGATTACCCCACACTTGTTTTGCGCTGCTCTATGCGAGAGGGTATTATTTTATTCTTGTCACTACATCCTCCCTCTAACCGCTATTGCCTTTTAAAATGTACACAAACAAGCGAACGCATAATCAAGCCAAACGACTGTAGTCATTGATTTCCTTCCTTCTACAATTATGTTCCTATTGTTTACTTTCTAGCTGCTTAATTATTCCACAGGAATTCAATAATTATTACTTCATTTAGTGTTGAAGAGCACTGGAGCTCTGTCAGCTGCTGGGGAAGATTGTTTGTAAGGCCTCTTTCTCCTGTTGTAACTTTGGTTCTATCCTAACGCACATGTATGTCAATCTACCATACCAACCAGTGATGATCTATGACAGAAACCTGAATCTAAGATAATCAGACATTTTACCATTTTAAATGATCATATCACTGCTAGACCAATGACTGCTGGTTGAAAACTAACAGGAATGATAAATCGCAAATCTAAATAATATCTCAGTTGTGTCTCTCTTGAGAAAACAAAAAACGAGCTTTCATGTCTCCTTTAGAGTCTCACAAGAGCTCAACAATGCCAAATGATCTGACCTGTTTTCATGTTCGCCAAAAAAACGTGGGTATCTTCAGAAATCAGGTCAGATTTCAAGTTATATTGTTTGAAGGCACAATATGTAATTTTGTGGGACTAACAAATCATGTTCATGAATAAAACAATGAAATAACGTTTTATAACCATTACGATTGATCACATGATTTTATTTCATTATAATGCAACAATGTTGCATTGTTGTAAAGTAACAATGATGAATGTGGTCTGGATGAGTGACGTGCTAGAGGCTACAGCTGCTACTTCAGCATTTTATCATGTGTTGCTGTGATTTGTATGGCAGTACAAGCAGAAACCTGAAATATCATAATATTACATCACTGACAGGCGACAAGTGACAAGGGATGGTGCACTATTAAAAATTGTGAATTACTCTGGATTTACAAATACTTGGAAACATTTGTGACAAAGTAAGTACACAATTAAACAACATAGTTTTCAAACTTTGAAAGTATGTCAACATCTCTTCTTTTGTGCCTGTTTGAATTTCTCTAAGGGAATTTAGGGAGAAACATCATAGACAAATTGGGCATTTTATATGGAGCTCCTGAGCTGAATAACAGAATTAAAGGAGTAACTCTTCCTAAGTAAGTACCAGAATGGCTAATTTCATAAGAAAAGAAGAAAAGGATTGTAAATCCACAGCAGTTCGAGTGCGAGTCAGTGAGGAACAGGAAGTGGTAGATATGTGAGGGGAGGGAGCAGATTGTTTCTGCAGCCACAGTGCAGCATCAGGGCATGTTGCTGCTCTCACTGGCTAATTTAAACCAGCCACTGAACTTGGCATCCCGCAGAGCTACTGTGGTCGTGACTCTGCTACTCTTTCCACAACTGTTGCCAAGTGAGAAATGAGATGAAGTTAAAGCTAAATGAGGTGAAACAGAGGGCAAACATATTTTGTGCCTCTGCTTACTAATTATACATAATGTACTTTATTTATAAATCACTTTTACCTTTAAAAACAGTCTCCAGTTTACCCAAAAGAGGGTTTGTCAGTGTCAGCTAACATTTGGGGACAGTTTTGTAGTATTGCTAAGTAAACCCAACCAAACAGACACAAAGAAATATCATAGAGGGTGCAGTCTCATTGCTGTTTGGGCTTTACTGCCTGTTAGGCAAATCCCTTTGTCTCTTCTCACAATACAGAGCAGTGTATTCATTGGCTATTACTTTAACAATGACATCATCACCAGCTACACCAGCATCAGTACACTTGATGGTGTCCATTAATATCATGTATGTATTGTATGACTCTAGTTTAGGCTCTAGTGTTCATTAATATCATGTATGACCCTGACCCTGCTGTGTCATGATATCAGTGCTATCAGTGATATAACCTGCTGTTATTTTAAACACATGGGCAGTGAGGTTTAGAATTGTGCTGTAGACCAGTTTAGGTTGCAGACCTATCATTATTATGTCGTTTTTATCAGGAACAGAAAGTCTACGAGTGCGTGTACATGCGTGTGCGTGTGTGCGCGTGTGAAGAGTGGAAACTTTGTCATTAAGTGCCGAGAATTATTACAAAGCAATACACATTCAAACACTCTCTGGCTCACAGTGGGAATTCATCGGCTTTAAGAGAATTTGATAGGTATTTAGCCACTGAATGGTCATCTGTTTTAATGCACGAATTTTATAAAAAGAGCACTGCCAAATTTAATAGATGAAAAAGTGGTTGGAGCACCAAGGGGGCTGTGTGTGACAATGCACAAATATGTGTTAGATTTAGACAGAAGCATGCAGTGTGTCAGTACGCAAGCACAAACGTGTGGTGTTTTTCAGATAGCTAGCTATTAACATAACACTTCAGTTAACCAAACTTTAATAATTGTTTTAAACTCTGTTGCGCAACATTAGTTGACCTTAATGTTCATGTGAAATTGAGCTTGCATAGCTAGAAGCATTTGAGTTCATATACTTGTGTAGATGTCATGGTGGTTCTGTGGGTTTGTTAAGTTGGAGGTTTTTACACAGTACATTGAGTGCGAGCAGCCTTATATTCAGCTCTCTGGTAGCTGAGTGCTGATCGGTGAAAGGTGTCGTTTTTCAGCCCACTCAAGTGGATGCTTCTGTAGATGCCTGCACAGGAGCCAGTAGGTGTTTAAAGGGATAGATGTGCATGATGGGGCACAAAGAAGATGGAGATGTAGCGTTGAATTGTGCAGGGTGAACAAGGTGGGCCTCACCTACACAAGTACAGAAGACTGATTCATCCTCCAGTTCCAGAAGAGGAATCAAAACTTCACTCGCACCCCTCCCTCCCTTTCTGTTGCCCACTCAGGTTCTCTCCACTGCACTTCCCCACAGCTCTTGTGCTCTCTTGAACATCTGAAATTAACTTAAGCCAGTTAAATGAATTTTGAGTAATATTGTAAGTCATGCTGATTCTGTGGCCTTATCTGGCTTCAGGGGCCCGAATGTGACTGATCGGGGGGCCCTGGGGAGGGAAGACTCCCTAAAGCACCTACTGGGCCCTTCCTGCTCCACAAACATAACTTTTTCATTAGGCTGCCAAATTCCTGCACTTCAGTTGCAGGTGATTTATCAGCATTGAGTGACATCTCATGATCATAGAAAACACGCACATCACACATGGGTACGCTCGCATTGTGTCTAGACTCTGGAGGACATGTGTGTGTTTGTTTAGTGTTTGGTGGGAGATTAGGTGTGGAAGGCATCTCAAGGGTTATGTTAGTGCATGTGTGAGAGACAGATGTTTCATGGATCTTTCGACTCTGGGTCTAATGGACTAAAGAATATGCCCACATGTGTCAGGTCTGGAGGGCAATTGTAGAGTTGAATATTAAATGAATTTTATTGCTGTGTCACAGTCTCCTTGCCTGAAGGGTCTCTCTGCATTCCTGAGCTCACAGTTGATCTGATATACATCAAAGGCTAATGGCTGAGATATTTGCATTGTAAGCAGAGGGTTTGCCATTTGTCCAGTACATAGTCTTCTGATTGGTCACTTTGGTTTTCTTAGGTTGATCTTAGTCACATGGTCAAGGAAAGGATTGAAGGAAATGTAAGAGATGCTCTGTCTCCTCTTTTTTGCACTCGTCTTTTCTCTGGGTGCTTTTCTTTGATCTCTGGGATTCAGGTTACTAGGCCCAACTTCTAGTCCTCAATGGCCCTCTTACTTGGTCTGTTTTTCTTAAACTGTTCTTAATAAAGTAATGTTTTTCACACACACGGTTATGTTAATTGTACATTATTTACCATTTCATGCATCTTCATTGTAACTGTAAGGATTTTGTCATGGTTTGTTGTCATGTTGCTGTTTTGTCCTGTGTCTGGTCATGTTCAGGTGCTATAGAGAGTAATGGTTGGATCTAGAGGCCTGTACTGTGTTGGTCTAGTGTTATTGATTACATGTGGTTTTCTGGATAAGCAGAGATTTGGTTTAGGTTTTATGTTACGTTTGGCCCTGCAGTGTGTTCAGACTGGTGTTAACGGCTTTATAGTCCCCTCAAAAGGCTCAATAAGACCTCTTCTAGATATATTTAGAGCCCCATCCTTGAACCACTACTGTTTCTTTCTTTGCCTTGTTCTCCAAAAAGCAAGGTTTGACTCCGTGATCAATATTTAGCATCCCATGCGTGAAACAGGCAGAAGTTTAAAGTTTCCTTTTCAGAGACCAAAGACTTTTCCTGAGTGAAGGGAATCAATGTGCATTCCTCCTGGTGTCCCTGATCAAGCTATTTCTCACATGCTTTAAGAACACTGATACCCTCCTCTACCTTGTTAGCACATACAGGTCCAGAGACTGGTGTGGTGTCCATGAAAGATGTTGTGAGTGTGTTAAATAACAGAGCGCTGATTGGTAATTGATTTCTTCATTTGTAACTGGCGACCAGCATCCGGTTTGTTCTAAACCGCACACTAATGCACGCTCTTATTCCCTCTCTCACTACAGCATCTGCAGCAGCATGAAAACGCAGTGGAGGGCGAGTCGTGCTTTTACCATTGTGTTCTGTGTAACTACTACACCAAGGCCAAGCTAAACCTCATCCAACACGTCCGTTCTATGAAGCACCAGCGCAGCGAGAGCCTACAGAAGCTGCAACAGCTGCAGAAGGGATTACCTGAGGAAGAGGTGGAACTGAGCGCCATCTTCACCATCCGCAAGTGTCCGAGTACCAACACAGGTAAACCGTGAACTAATATAAGTTTACTCTCATGCATGCACATCAGATCTACATCGAGCTGTATCCTTCTGTAGTAAAATTATCATGTTCTCCTGTGGTTCACGTTGTTTCCTGTTGAAAAATTCATCTTAAGGGGGTAGCTTTGGAATATGGTAGTTGGTTTTTAGCTAGTCTGAGCTGGTCATGAGTTGGTGCAAACTTCACCTGATATGACTAGCTGTCTATTTAAGGAGAGAAGATATTCTAAGAACGACAACATTCTAGCACTGTATATTTAGTACTGTCCTTGTGCTGCGGCACCATTAAACAAATCAAATAGCGAGGGGAGGGAGCACTAAAAACAAAAGGCAGGACTTGAGGCCTTCCTCAGGCCATACATTAGTTATGACAGTCACAGTCAATTTGTGTTTCAGCATGGGTTTGTTTTTTTTATTATTTTGACTCTTGCACTGACAAGAGTTCCATTGTGTGTTGCTCCCCTCCTTTCTGCAAGCCGGATGGCTTCGCTAGATCTTAGCATTGTGCCGTGGAGGAGTGAAGAGAGAGAGAGAGCGCAAAAAAACTGCAGGGGAGGTGGCCTGTAAAGACACTTTGTTCTGAGGAGACGGGGATAATGAAGCCAGCGGCCAGGAAATTGTGCAAAGGCAGTCAGAGATGTGAGGAGAACTATTAGAGAACATATTTAGCCGAGCAATTAAGGACAATTAAGTTTTCTGCTTGCTGCACTCCAAATATGTTAATGGCTGTAGTAGTGGACACGAGAACATGCTAAGGTAACAAGAAGGGCCACTTAGGTTACAAGGAAGGGGGGTAAAGTGTGTTTCTGGGTCGGGGGAAGTAAAGGTTCACAAACATGTTTGTTTTTCTCTCTCCTGCTCTCTCTCTCTCTCTCTCTCTCTCTCTCTCTTTCTCTCGCTCTCTGTCTTGTTTGGTTGATAGCATTTATTTATATATTTTCTTGGCTAACCTTTGATGTGTGTTAATGGATTCCCTTGTTTGTGAGGCTGGCTGGAGATTAGGTAATGACTCTGACAGTAGGGATGTGTGGGTGGAGTGACACTTAGTTGCTACACGCACACATTTGCAACCCTCTGTCATCTTTTTCCAACTTGCGACAATCCTGCACCCCCTTACGTCAAACGAGACTTACAAACACCATGTTGTGTGTGTCAGGGGCATTAGGAGCCAAAAAAATGTCATGCAAATGCTTTATAAAACATATTAGCCGGATTAGCAGATTTCAAAGTAAGTGGTTATTGTTAACTTTTCGGTTGTTTTACAATACATACTTTCATTATATTCATTATTCAGCATGATTTTCACCCAATTCGACCTGATTTGAAAAGAGGCTGGAACGTGCTCAACTGTTTGATTTCTGTTTGGTTAACAAATAGAAGTTTTTTCCCTCCTTGCACTTTTAAAAAATGACCCCTGATGGCTGTTACACAACACAAGTTTCCAAACTCTTCCAGGATTAGTCAAATGTGATGTTCTTTGTAGTAAACATTTGCTTTATGCTTTGATAGCGGCTGATGGCTGCATATGTGAGCTTTCTCATGTATTTAATTACTGTTTTTCTATATTAGATATTGAATTTCTGTACCCTCAGGAAAGAATATGAAGGTGATTAAGGCTGGTCTAACGCAGTCTAGCCTAGTACTGACTAGGAAATGCTGATGAAGGAGAAGTTATAAATCGACGAGCAGTTTGAGAGGGAACGTCAGCGTCTTATTATCAGCTATTGTTTCCTACACAGACAGACTGAGCTAGAGAGAAACAGCTCTGTGTTCCTGTCCTTTGATAGCTGATACCTGCGAGCTGACATCAGCATCAGACCTGTGAGGGCTCTGCTGGGGAGGAACTGCTGTTCTAATAGCCTTTGATGCTGTGTTTATCAAACACAGCGGTTGTAGTCGAAGTGTTGAACAGCTAGACAATAGTTCTACAGATGCAGGTTTTATTTACTGATTTTTATAATACGCTGATCACCCCGTTTTGGATTGTTGAAATGTTGTTTATTCAGTACAATGAAAGTGAAGTGCAGGGGTTGTTCATGTCATGTGTTTTATACTGTTTTTGTGTGTCTCAACTAGTTCTAAAATGTGTTTTCTGTAAAGCAAGAAATGCAAAATAGTAAAAAAGTTATGAAAATAAGAATTGAGAATTTAAGAATAGTTAATCTTTTAATTGAATTAAGATAAACAGCAGCACAACAGTTGTCTATATGACTTATGTGCTTCATTCCAAGTGCTCTGAACCCATACAAAAGCTTTGTGTGGATAAAGACAGACATTTCATATGTGATACTAATTCCTCACTGTTGTGCTCTGTGTTTATAAAGCTCACCTCCCCTGACTGTCTTCTTAATGTCCCAGCCCCCTGCATCATGTGAGTGAAACCAGTGTAATATCTCATTTTCTTCTGAAGGACTGGGGTCTTTTTTGTGGTTAAGGCACAGTTGGTAAAGGGGTTGAAGGTTCCCTTACCTGTTAAAACAAAGCTGGCCTCCCTGTGCAGTATGTAGTGTATTGATGTAAGGTGCTGGGCTTCCCTCACTCTCACTGGTGTTTGGTCTCTGGGTTCTCAGAAGACAGCATTATTCTTTGCTGAAAATTTGGATTAAGACATCTGTACACTTAACGTGAAGCTCCTGGTCACGCCAGTCTCAGTTTTCCCAGAAATTTTGACATAATTTTGACGGTAAGTATTGAATTGTATCTTGTATGTCAAGCTTTTTGTAATATGACTGATGCTTGTTTGAATGGAGGTGTCATTTTACTTGGCCTGGTGGACATTCAGACAAGCTGTAGATTTGTGTTAGTGCGGGCAAAAATTATGGAATAGAAAAACATAGAGTCTAGGAGTCCCACTTTTTACATGAGCCAGCAACTCCCTAGTAACCACATAGCAACGCTTTGCCAACTCATTTGTCATGGCAGCAAGTCTTATGTAAGCAAGTTTTCGTGCATGTTTTCTCAAAACATTAATTTAGTTTCTTAATTTGAGATGAATAAGATGTAATGAGTTTAGAATACAACCTGCAGACAGTCCGTCTAGGATGTGTAACGACAGTCTAAAACCAGGAGTTCTTTATGGCACAATTAGTGTGGAAGTTTATGAATAATGAGAACAAACAGTAATGGACATTAATCAACAGCTGCAGCACTGTAATAGTTCTTAAATAAAGGCTGCATGGCCACACCTGAGGGAGTTTCATCCTGACCCTCTGAAACTGTCACATCCCATTTTCTGGTCATTAGTTAACAATATCAATGGAGATCCATACAGGTGATTCAGAGAAAGTGTGCCATAGGAGTTTCGGTTGATGAAAACAATTGATTGTGGAAATATTGATTTGCTTTGTTTTCGGTTCTGATCCATATGGTGTTATATTTAAATGCTTGCAGATGTACACTAGATACACATTGTAAGACCCATGAGAATCAAAATATAGAATATGTCGATATGATGATAATCTCATGCACACAAATATATGTTGTGCAGGTGGCGTGAGTGCCAAGCCATCCAGTTAGTCTTGCGTGAATGAAAGGCAGGTATTGTTTTAATCACAGCCCGTGTCCAAAATGTGCTGGTCAAGCATGCCGTCCTCTCACTGGGGCCTATTTGTCTTTTTCACCCCTTGACAGATGCAGGCCTTTGGGTGGAAGTGCTCACAGCAGACAGGAAGACCTGTGCTTGTGTCTGTGCAGGAGAGCACAGGGACAGCTGTTCTGGACAGCATGCACATTCTGCTCACTGTGGATTAGCTCCTGGTGTAAATCTTGTTTCAGTCACAGATCACTGAGCTATGACGTGCTGTCTGTATATGCAGGAACAGCAGGCTGCTTGGCACCTCATACCAGCAGCGCCCAGACAGCAAAGAAAAGCTGTAGTCAGAGACTCCTCTTTAAGAGTCTAAACTATATTTAGTAAATGCCTTATCATAGTATAAAGCAGGACATGATGAATAAATCACAGGCTGACATGCTATTAAAGCATAGAGGAGTTAGCTAGGAATCATTTTAATACTTTGTTTTTGCCATTTTATTGCTTAATTCACTAAGAATGTTTCAAATCAAGTGATGGAGCACAAATCAATACAATGCACAAATCTGTAGCTTTTAACTTGGACCGTTTGCGCTATGACATGGTGACACCTCCACTTCAGGTGTGCTGTTACGTTGTATTAACCCTTCAGACTTACCTTAGCCATAGCATAACGTTAATCTTAAAGGAAACATTTCTTTGAAGAAATTAGCTTAATTTTCCATAAAGGAGGCATGTTGATTGTGTTTGGTTAGCTAAGGGTAAAGTTGAGCTGTGTCAGAAAGTCTTTGAGGGATGTGGACATGTGTGCACATATGTGGCTGTTTGTTTCTTTTATTGACTGGGGCCACATGTCTGTGTGAAGCATATAAAGCACATGCATTCCGCAGGGGGAGCGGCAGGGCAGGGCAGGGCTTGTGTCTGAACCCGGGACCCCATGCAGCCCTGCAGACAGCAGCCATGCCTGGAATGTCTTCTCCTTTTTACATGCTTGTTAAAATGCAAAGTTAACCTTCCCAGTAAATCTTTCCCAGGATATTATTGCCGCTAACCACAGCCGAACACTCCTCTTCTCCAACCCGTGCCATGGTACATCTGGGTAAAGACAAGGCCATGCATGCAACTAACATCACTGAGGCTTGGTTTAATCAAATCTGGTATTGTTGGGATGCTTCCAGAAATAAGAGGAAGAGAGTCAATTAGAAGGGGCCGGGTCCAAGGCCCTGGGGGGTTCTCGGACGGCTCTTATGGACATTGGTTACAAAAGATGTAGCAGAAAGGGAACAGTCTAGCATAGGAAACTGTTTGCCGAAACTTGAGTCTGCTAAGTGTGCCACAAATTTCATAAATGCATTTCTTTGTTTTAAAAATATTCAAATTAAACTTGCTCGTTTATTAAAAAGCTGTGATGGCTTTATGGATTTTACACACAGCACATGGGCAGGGTTCATATGTCCAGGCTTGCAGTGGAAGTCTTTTCTTTGCAGATCAGTTTATAGACAGACGCTATATAAATTCCTTTTGTCTGGCCCATCCTGCTACTGTGAATTGAACCTGTTTATGTGTCAATTCCTTTTGCAGTTTTACAGGCAGGCCTTCATAGCTTTGGTCACTGGCTGTGCTAACGGGGCGGTTAGAGGAGACGGGGTCACAGGCATGTGCATGTCAAGCAAAGGGAGCTATATATATATATATATATATTAACATTCAAAATGGAACAGCCGTGCCTGTATTTTTTGCTCTGGATATGATAAGAGGGTGCAAAGTGCTACAGTATTTTCTGCTGGCCCATATTCTCACCAACACCCAATTAGCACGCATGTGGGTGTTCACACACCCACAGTAGGATCCTGTGTGTGGGTGAGAGAGGCCATCACCATTGTCAAGCCCACTTCAGGGCCCTCCATTTCAGGCCCTCGTAAGGTGCAGTGCCTGCAGCGAGAGGAGAGAGCATTATAATATTAGTTTCTCTCCCCCTCTTTCATTCTCTCCACTTACAATTGCGAGACACTCTCTGAAAGCTGATCCAAGAGACAGACAGTCCATAAGGAGGGCATCATCTCATTTGTACTTATCAGACATGTTAATAAGTTCCGTTCTGGGGGCCTGCAGGCTGTGGTGGGGAGCGCAAGCAGGGCGTGAGAGTTTTGGCTGGCAGGCTGAAGGCTTGCGATCTTCCTGCATCAGTTAGGACACTGAGACTGCAGAGGACTGGAGCTGTCAGTCATGTGTCCTGCCGTGACTGCAGTTTGACAGTTGAGGAAACAGAAATGTTGAGGAAAACTGATGAGAGAAACAGGAATAATTCAGAATTCCATCCCGCTAACCTTTACCTGCGGAGCTGCACAGCAGCCATTGATTCATCCCATGCTTGATTATTCACACACAGCCAGAGAAGTGAGGAAGTAGAGATGTTTGGGGAGGGTAGATGCCTGATCATTGTGACATCAGTGTATTCTGACAGGGGTCTTTGAGGGAATTGAACACAGCCTTCCTGCATTAAGATGCCATCATGTTTTCTCCTTGTACGCATCTGGTAGAACTTTACAGGTGAGAAGCACTGATCCTCACACTAAGTTATAGCAGTCCCTGTGCTATGGGGTTTATTGATTAGCCACACTGTAATGTGTGTTCAGCATCGTTTTATTGCTAACAAAGACCTCTGAATAGTTACTCCTGCTGGAAAATCCAGTTGTTAAGCTGTAGCTGTATTTTTCAACATTGTTTGCTTTCTTTGCTCGTCCAAAGCTGTTGTAAGAAATGTTTTATACTTTCTGGCTTGCTGACCAGCTAATGATTTTTAGCAGTGACCAGCTAAAATTCAGCTTAAGGTGGATTTTTCAGCATGGCATGCACCTCTTCTTGCTTCACAGACCTTCCTCTGCAATCGCGTGTCCCGTAAGGGCCTTGTTTGTCCAGAATAGACTCAAGCACATACCTAACAGAGGGTGAGCTGTTTGACCAGATGTGAGGCTTCTTTGCCCAGCCATGCTCAGCGACAAGCTGCTATTTGTTTTTGACAAACTGGGACATTCTTGGATTTTGACTGGCCCAGATTTATGATCTGAGTCACAGGCATTCACAATTTCTCTTTGTCTTTCTTTGAGTCTGAGTTTTTTAATGTTGTATAACCTTCGCATAACCTTCATGATTTCTTAACTCTGTGTCAATTTGCCGTTTATTTGGCAGCAGTTGTGCCCTTAATTTAGTCATATTTTACCAGCACTAAGATGGTAAAACTATATCACTGTTAAGGCTGAATTGTTTTACACAGCACTGTTAACTGCATATGCAATCATAGTCTGCTGATTTCCAGTTCCAGCTTCAGTTTACAAGCGTCTTTTGAATGCGCTGGGATTCTTGGCACAGTTGCAGAGGTCTTAGAGTTGAGTCAAGCATAGTTTGTAGTACTTTTAGTATTAATAATTTCTTCCTGGAAATGAGTTTTAAAGGCAAAGAGAAAGGAGTGAAGAAGGCTAATATGTCAGCATGTTCCAGCTCAACCCATCCTGACCAATCACAAGCATTAGCAGGGGTCAGTTTTCATGCTAACTGCTCAGTCACCATACAAAAGTACTTTGTGTATAGAGGCTATTCAGCTGTGCTGTACGGTCAAGAGAGTAGGATGTGCAATTCTGAGCCCCCACATTAGAGCTTTGTGTCACTACATTAGACCGTGTACTGCTGTTAAGCTTCCCTCCCTGATCTCTGTGGTCTACATCTGTTTTAAAGACTTACTTTGGTTTCTCCCATTATGCTTTACGCTAAAGAACAAACAATCATGTCATACAGCCTTAAAAACTTCTTGTCTTGAATTCTTTGCCACAACACATTCTCTCTCTCTTACTCCCTCACTCTCTCTCTCACACTCTTCAGATGTATCTTGATGTTGACTTATTCAAATATATTATGTTTTCCAAAGCAACCTGCATTGCATTCAGTGTATGAGTCTGACCAGTTGTGATGTGACTCTTGTGTTCATAGCTCTGTGCTCTGCCAGTTGAGCTGTAGGAACATGTTCGTTCACCATCTTTACTGTTGGATTTACTGTAGGGGGTGCAGCTCGGTGTGGGACATACATTAGAAAAAAGGATTTAATTTGTGTAGTGTAGTGTAGTGTAGTGTTGTGTATCAATAGTACATGAAGCGAGGAGACTTTTTAAAAATGTGTTATTTGCACGTACTTGCTAAATATCTCATGCAGTTGCCAAGGAGGTGGAGACACAGACAGGGAAGGAGGTGGGTCAGGGATCGAATAGAGCTGCGGCATAGGTGCCTGAAATGAGCATACAGGTCGATGACAATCACCCTGAACTGCTGCACATTTAGTTTCTGTGGTGTATAATATGCCAAAGTGGAATTAGACCCCAAAAATGAGAGAATCTATTTGGGAGTGGAGGAAAGAACAGTGTCTCCAGCAAGGGTCTTCAGCAGGCACTCTGCAGGTCCTGTTGTGGCTGAACTCACAATAGCAGTATCTGTGCTCCAGGCTTGAGTCCTTTCTCAGCTTCACAGGGCAGTCACCTTCTGTCTGTTCCACTGTCTTAACATTTTACCTCCGCACTCAGTCCTTGTGTTAAAATCCTGATCCATCCCTATTAAAAATGAAATTCTTCCGTGCTTTTGTCTGTTCACAATTTCCCACCTCCAGGAGCTGTTTCATTTCTCCCCAGAGAAATCCATTCCTCTGAACAAGCACGATTTTCTCACCTAATGTTATGTGATTAGAAGCATTGAGGATTTTAATGAGAAATGATTGAGTTTTGGTTGCTCAGAGTTAAGTGCTGCTTTTGCCATCAACACTGAGCAAGTTCTCAGCCATGAGAGGTTTCAATCTAAACTCTAATCTGAACATGAGGGACTTGAAATCATAGTAACTGATGAGCAGATAATTAACAGCATATCACTGCTTAGTTTATTAGGTTTTAAAATAAAAAAGGAAATCCAAACACTTTTGAGAGGATCTGTCTATCAGAGAAAACACTAGGAGGAGGAGAATGTCTTGTTTGTCCTAGTGACTGAGCACTAAGTTATTTTAACTCCTAACTGTATTTAAGTGATCAGCCCAACCATAGTGCCACATTGTGTTTAATCATAACCAGACTCGGCTGTGCGAGTGTTTTTCTAAGTGCGACAGCCACTCTGGTTGTCTTTAATCTTAAGATAGGAAACAGCTTTAAATGAGCTCTTAAAGCATATGAGATCCTCTTGCAGATGCCACATGTAAATTTACTTTGACTTGCTGCTTTTTACTCAGAGTAAGCAGGAATTGAAACATGTGATGCTTAGGACATGAAGCTACTCCAATAATATGAAAGTATTGTTGCAGTTATGAGTGGAAGAACATCATTAAATCTCTGTATTCATTTTCTGGGTTATGTTAATTTATACTTACCTGGCTTTTAAAAAAAATGAATGTAAATATTTATTAAAAAAATTGTAAATATTACATTAGTCATCAGAATGAATAACAGATAGACGTCCACAGAATGACAAACCCAGTCTCTCCACGCGGTTTGCCCCTTGCTCTCTTCTTTTGTGCTAATTGAATAATAACTAACTTTGACATATTTAATGCACTGTTAATGACCTGTGCCGTGTGCAGCTGTAATCATGCGTGATGAAAATGGGCCGGTCACTCGGCTACATGTAGTCTGTGCACATTAAAGTGTCCTTCTGTGTCAGAAAGGTTATTCATAACTTGGTTGCACTGTTGACATACAGTGAGAGATGTTGCTTGATTAACTCTTAAGTGCTTAAAATCCATTTGGCTCAGAGAAGAGAGGAGAGAAGAGAGGAGAGAAGAGAGGCGCTCTCTCTTTCACACACCTCTCTCTTGTTCTCTCTCTCTCCCTCTTATCAATCTCTTTTTCTCTGTTAATCATTCTTTATATTTTCACCTGTTTCCTTATTTTTCAAAGGGCATCATTATTTGCCTGCTGGATTTAAGGGACAAACACTATTTCTGCCAGTAATGCATTTAAAGGGGCATCGATTCTCATCAGTGTCAGCTGAATTACCCTCAAAGTCTTGACAAGGATTGCTCTTATTTTAACCTCCTGTTTTTTTCCCCTGTATCATCAAAAGAATGGGCTTCTTTCAGCCGTGGGGTTCCGCCCACTAATCTATATAGTTTATAGGTTGGTTGCACATGACATCATAATGTTGATGCCACCATGCCACCATATTGATATGCCCAAACATTATATTGAATTAGAAATCCTCTGATATTAATGTGAAAACATTATCTTACAAGTAACCGTTTATATATCTGAGATCTTTCTCTACCTGCTTATAGCACAAACATCATGGTTATTTATTTTTCCTGCTTACTGTCTTCATTACAGTAGCGAACATATCAGATCAGTGGACAAGACATGTATTACAAATGGAAAAACTGCCTATTCTAATATCTTAATACATATTTATGATTTATGAAGCAAGCCCATACATCTGAATTCACCCTGTACAGGTATCCACTGTGGTTATATAATTGTGTAGTACTGTATTGTTTAGTATTGTATTTATTAGTACAGTAATTAAAAATGATTCAACCACGATTTCGTTATGAGAATGTGTTTTTAAGCAGTTACAATAGTCATTTAAACGTTGGCTAAATTAACATTTATTCAAAAATATAAACAAGTAAAAAAATAAGGTTAGAAAAAGGTTTGTCATAGAATTTATTTTGCATCAGAGTGGAGAATGCAGGTCCTGCAACTGACTTGTGCACATGTCATGATGCAAACATTTCTGATCTGTTGTTAATATAAACGGTCATGCATGCATGACGGTGTTAAACCTTGCCAAGGCTGTGACTCTATTGTCTGTCCACAGATTAATTCCACAAAGACACAGATATGCTCCTCTACAAACATTATGTTTTGTCCCCATCCCAGTCTGGCCAGGAGTGCTTTTTAGATGAGGGTCAAAGGGTCAGTACCTTCACGCAACATGACAAGGCAGGAGAAAGCTTTATTAGAAGCTTCTCAGCAGGGAGCTCTGTGAACCAAGCCTCTGAAAGGCAGCTGTCCACCTGAGACCCCAGGCCTGTGAACCCACTCAGCCTCATGGCTTTCATCTTTGGGGAGACCTCCATTACATGCCCTCTCCCTCTGGACTGAGACAGAATATGGAGCTATTAGAAGAAATAGAGGTTTTGTTTGATAGAGTCGTCCCAAATGAATTTTGGTCATTCTTTGGGTTTATTCAATGTCACATAGATCGTTTAATAAAAGAAAGCTGCATTACAATTGAAATTTGACCGAAGCGCAGTTGGCATAATCACCTGGCTGTTGAAGGGTAATTCTGCACAATATATGGAGAGTCGCTCTGTGCAGTACATTTATGTGTCCAGTTAAATAAGTTACAGTAAGATACAATGTATCAACATATTACAGTAAGATACAACGTCAATGTCATTCTTTTAAAAGCCCATCTTGAAGAACTTTGCTATGAGAGGACAAAAACAATCATATAGTGGCATGATCATTCATGCCGGCCAGTGTTTTTTAAACGTTGTAGTAATTATGGAGAACAAAATGTCATTTTGGGGAAAACGTACATGCTGAATGATCATTGTGTTTAATGCTCTAGTCATAATCTCAGATTTAATGAAGGTTTTTGAATCATTTTCTAATGATGTTATAGTAGCAGAGAGTAACTATAATTTGAACGCAATCATTTTTGCAACGTTTTATCAGCATTTATCAGCCAGATTGCAACAGCAAGAAATATTTTGGCAAGAAATAAAATGCAGGGTCCAATTCAATTCTGCTGTTTTATTTTGCCTTCTTCCTGTCTGCCATAAATCCTCATCAGGTTCTGTTCTCATTCCTCATTCCTGCCCTCTCTCGATCACTCTTTCCCTGTCACCACTCTCACCCGCACTCCCCAGGTAGGAAGGCAGTTAGGCACCAGGGCCCATTTCATTTCACTGTCTGTCTGCTTGCATTCTGCAGTCATTTGTAGAAAAAACTGCCTCTCAAATGAGTTGCACCAGCCCTAGTCGAGCAAGCACCTCTGCAGCCCCCTGGGAAATAACAGCACAGAAAAAGAGGTAGAAGGAGGAGGAGGGAGAAGGGAGGAGGAGGGAGAAGTAAAAAGATGAAGTTAGATGGAATGGACGAGAGATGGAAAAAAAGCTCTGAATGGTGCTGAAATGAGGGGCTGCAAACCGCCGTGCCTGATGACTGGCAGCACACAGCAGAATATATTGTAGACAAAGGCTTGGCCTTCTTTCGAGCCCCTACAATGAATTACTAACCACCCCAGTTTTTAATAGTTTATTTATTTTAACCACTTAAAAAATATTGTTGTTAGTTTTTCATTTTATTTATTTGTTCTGGGCAGTTACACTGGCCAGTATTTTTTAGAAGAATCCTCCAGGTTCTGCACATTCGTTGCTTTTCCAGCATCTTCGCTGGTTTTGAGATCTTCTCACACTGAAGACAGTTGATGGACAAAAAAAGGTGCAAACAGTCACTGAGGTGTGCAAACATTCACTGACACCAACACGGATCATAACTCATAAGCAAATGTGCAGTTATGCCCTGCTTCTTTACTGTAAGATGTTATGTGTATAATTGATGTGGATGCAGTAGTAATTTATTGGCTGTTTACAATTCTCTTTCCTCATAAACTGGAGATTGTGACCGTAATTTAGATGATGGGGTGGGACGGACGGACGGGGGCTGCTAAGAAACAAGGGGGATTCCTGCATCAATGGAAGATCTTTTCTTTATTACTGAAAGCCATGATTACCTGTGAATGCTAAGCCATGTCCTGGTGGCCTGTAGAATCACAAAACACTTTTAGTATGCACAATTCACAAGTGTGATATTGGGGATATGACAGGGATCTTATTTACCACTAATTTACAAAGCTCAATATTACACAGAGGCCTTGCAACTTTTGTGTGTCGTATGCACAAGATTGAATTCTGTGTCTGTACCTCTTCCATGCATGTGTCCTAAAGCCCCTTCCTGTTCCTGCTCCATTTACCTCATCACTCTAATGTAGTCATGTGAAAACAGAGGAGAATCAGGGACTTGCCCTCCATCAGTGCAAAATGCAATTAATCATTTATTATTATATTTTAATCAAATCAAATTTATTTTTCTTATTACCATTTTATTGGCAGATCTACTGGGCAAAAAAGAAACAACAGAAGAGGGCAAGCAGACACTATCCAATGAAAGACAAGCATCCATTCCAGCGGTGAAAGAAATCAATCTAGTTTTTTACATTCACACTGTTTAGATTTTTTTTTTTGGTCATAACAATAATAAAACAATTGATTAAATTAATTCAACAATTGATAAAATTCTCTAAATGTGAGTATGAGGCGAGCAGCTTTGAAAACAAGCAGTCATTAGGACAGAAACATCATTAGTGATTTCAGACTGCATGTGTGGGGCATGTGAACTGTCTGGGAAAGGGTTTGTGTAATCATTAGTGATGCCTGCTGTGTGTGTGTGTGTGTGTGTGTGCAGCGTTTATCTTTATTTACACCCATCACTCTGAACTGCTCGGATGGCAAGCGTTAAGGGTGACACCATAGAACTCTTCCTATGAAAATCTACATTGATACTGTATTTAATGATGCCTCTGTTCTTTTGTGTTTAGACGTATTTAGAAGTTTTTCCCACCCCTGAGGCCCACGGTTTTGCACGCACGCTTGATACTTTGTTGACGCAACTGTTTTGTTGTCAATTTGTAGCCAGACACTAGAACAGAAGAACAGCGAGTTTCTGACTCTAGTCTTAGCTACACTTTGATATGCAGCTCAGAATGGAATTTTGTTGATGGGTTGATCAGAATTCGTTATATTGCAGCCATTGCGAGCTGACATGCAGCCAGCCTTCTATAGCAGTGGAAGTGGCAGGGGTATGTTGCCCAAAGCATGTCCAGTGCACTATAGGAACTGTGTCTGTCTGTACACCTTTTGTGTTCCAGCCAAATTAGACTTTCAAATCACCCAAACCAGTGGGAGACAAAATCTCATCCCCCCCATTTATTTATCTTTTAATAATCATACCTGTTTACTCTTATGCGAGCCTTCTTATTGTTCATAAATGTGCTGTGTGGAGTGTCTGTAATAAAGCCAGCAGGCAGCGCGCTTCAAACTCAATAAAGAAAAGCTCATCACACAGGATTTCAAAACTGAAGGCAGTGGGGAATTATGGGTAAGGATGAGGGGGGTGGGCGTAGACTGTGAGGGGGGAATGTGGTGCCCTTCATGCTATTATCTTTATTGTATAGAAAAGCATGCTTCAGGCAATCAGCATGAAATTGTTAATTGCTCAGCCCATCTAAATGTTGCCCTGGGGACTACAGGAGCAGCCTAAAGATCCCAGATCATGAGAGTGACTGGGATGCTTTTGTAGACAAACTAGACAGGGAAAAAAACGTGGATTTTTTTAATCTGACCTTGATCTTTATTATGTATTAGTAGATTCTGTTAATGTGCATATCAGAGCTGTGACATTGTCCTAATGTCACAACACAGGCCTGTCATTAAATCTCTGTGTGACTTCAGTAAGATGTGCCAATTGAGTCATGTAGGAGTCAATTTGATCACATTTATTTGTTTAGCACTATACACATTACATTGTTTCAAAGCTGCTTTACCGAAATATAAATTGTCAATTGAAAAATGTCAGTAAAATGGTACAGATTATGCAAATTGGCTAATATTGTTTATGTATTAAAGCAGAAATGCCAAACATCTGAAGTCCTCACTGAAGTCATCTTCTCTACACAGTGTTGGGTCATCTGAAGTCTCTTAAGAATCTTAAGATGCCACTCTGGCATATAAACTAACAAAACAGATCCATCTTTTAACATGACTCTAGATAAGTTTGGAAATCCCTCCTGTTTTAATAGGACAAGCTCATCCAATATGCACCCCGTCAGTAAAGGTGACTTAGACCAGTTTAACATAGTTTGCATATATTAGGTGGTTTGAACTGGTATCCTAGCCTGGCCAGCTAAAAAGTGCCCAAAACCCAGATAAGAGATCAGGCTGGGGAAGACCAGCAAACCATCTCACACTTATTTAAACATGTTTTAAGCAGGGACATTTGCCTGGTATATTCCACACAGACTCCAGATGGCTTTTAGGAGGAATTGGAAGGTACATCCAAACACTTACATTGCTCTTCAATCCTGTGTAAACAGTTTCAGAACATTATGCTTCAGTACCGAGATAAAATATTTGTTCTTGTTTAAAACGGAGGACAAAGTGAAAGTTTATATGAAGTATAAACATAATGCTCTAATTCATGCAGTTTCTGCCTTTAATGTTTCAGAGCACAAATGCTGACAAGGTGTTGCCCTGAAAAGGGTTTCTTCTGCAGGTGATACACCTCTCGTCACTGGCGATCTTATCATACAAATGATTTAGGCAAATGATGTGCCGCACACCTGCCATTAAATCCCTCGGTTTTGTTACAGTACACCTCCACCTATTACATTGACTCCCCTGACCTCAGTCCTGGTTTTCAGCAGGAGCTGCATGCTGCAGTTCAACCTGCTTCTGAGTATTTAACAGTGTTGAAGCAGTGTTGATAGAGAGAGCATTTCAAGTGCAAATCAGTGTGTCTGAAAAACAATTGATCTCAATTAGAGAGAGAGAGAGAAAGCGGCTGTAGTATGTAGCATGTGTAAATGGTGTGAGGATGAGCTGGTTGTAGGTCACAGATCTGCCACTTGGCATTGTTAAGGTTGTAGATTATCCTGCTAAACATTCCTTGAAGTGAGGTCTGAAAAAAGTGGTTTGAATTTCCTGTTTTGTAATGTCGCCATCTTCCCAAATGTCATCATGTCTGTTATTTGTCTGCAGTGGGGTGAGAATAAAAATAAGTGTCCATCACTATTCCATCTATATATGAGTTTTAATGATTTATCCAAATATAAATAATTATGTTTATTGAAAAAGTCAGGACTAAACATTACATGCAAATATGAGCCATGAACTGTGGAACACTACAATAAGAAATGTTGGTAATATCCATGTCAGCTATCTGCTCTTATTTTAGCTAAAACAAACTGACTTGTGGAATAACAACTAAAGTGTGACATGGCCAAAACTGTCCTCCCTTGTCTTTATTTGTGCCTTTTTTTCCAAATCGCCACCTGCGAATGACACCAGTCTGTTCTGTGGTTTGTCGAGAGGAATAATGGGGGTGGGAGGGTTCGCAGGGAAGAATGGCAGCTGCTCAGCAGGAACTGATTGCATTAATTGATATGCCAATATGTAAGCTTGTTACATCCAACATTGCTTAGCATGATGGCTAACAAGTCCTGCTGATCAATGCAACCAATAAAGGCTTCATCCATTAATGAGCAACGTGGCAATTAATGTAAGCCGTAAACCAATTAGAGCGGCCTGGCCACCTGGTCTCTACAGGAAACACAAAGTGCTTATAAATCAATGCTATTATTTTCAGCTTGAAAAGCAGGACCCGTCCTGTCTTAAATCCATCACCTTTCAATTCTGAATAACTTTCAAAATTACCTTCATTAGTGTTTGTGTTCCTGTAGCTCAGTGGTTAGAGCATGGCGTTAACAACGCCAAGGTCATGGGTTTGATCCCAGGGATTGCACATACTTGGAAACAATGTGTAGTATAATGCAATGTAAATTGCTTTGGATGAAAGCGTCTGCCAAATGCGTAAATGTAAATGTAAAATGTCATTAGCTCCGCCCAACAGGAAGTCAGCCATTTTGGATTGTATGTGGATTTTTTTTTAAAACTGGGGGCTTATGGGATTGTCACCAAACTTGACAAGTATTATGTCAAAACATTGAAGATGCTAAACTGTGAAGGGATTTTTAATGTCTTAAACTGTCATTTCAAGCTTCAAGGTCAGAATAATGGAGACTTTAAAGATATGAAATTATACATGGATTGTTGATGTTTTGATTGGTGTTGCTGTGGCGAGGCAATTTGTGGTGAAAAGAGAAATAGGAAGTGTCTCATATGTTCTGCGTCCATTGAGTGATTTAAATCAAACTTGAGCTGTATGTGTGCTCATGGGACAATGTGGCTATTGTGAGTAACATTCACAGCACCAGCAACTGGCAGCAGGAAGTGTCACTTGACTTTAAATAGTTGCCTATTATTTACAGAGTTAATTGCAAGTGCCCACCATGCATTGTTTTCAGAGAGGCTCCTTGTGGCAATGGCGCCACATCGCTCGGGCCCGTCATTGCTGCTTGCAGCTATAGTTTTTTCTTCTATTTCAAGGAAAGGTTATTATCACAAACATAGATACTGTAGACAAGGTGAGACATTGTAAATCTCACTAGATAAATTGGACAGGAAAGGAGATTGAATTTGGAGAATAGAGCATGTCTCACAAACATGATGGTAATCTTGCTTTATTTGCCCCTCCAAAGGCTTGTATTGAATGTTTGTGCTTGAAGTGAATGTGAGTGCTGGCACGGTTATGAGGCGTGTGCATGTCTCACTGTGTTTCATAAATGATGGGGGTCATGCTTAATTATGTATTTGTTAGTGTGTGCGAGATTACGTGAGGTGTGTAACGTGTAATGTCTTTTTGTGTAATGTCAGGGGAAGGGAAGTAGGGGCCCTGAACTTACATTTGGTTCCAGCTAGAGCCGATCACAAAGATACAGTGTGAAATGGTACATTCAGCTCTTAAGTACATCTAGTAGCATACACAGATAAGGCAGGAAATTAGGGCATGTAAACACCCCAGAGGACATTTGTATTGTTCAGAACTTGCTCTTTCATATCTCAGGGACCTAATGGAGTTCTTAGTTAGGGTTCTTTTATGTTCCAGTTCTTAAAACATCTTGGGTGAAATAAAATAGATGCAATTGAGACAGCTGTTGACTTACTGTATATTATAGATTATAGAATGCAAGACATGTCAGATTGATGATGTTTTTCAGGAGAAAAGTCTTAGAAGCAGAGGACATTCACCACAGAAAATGGACACAATCTGTAGTTTTTGTTTTTGAAAATTATTGAGACATGAGAGATCATTTTTCTATTCTGTTGGGTGGGCTTAAGAGAAGTGGATAGCATTGTAAAAACCAGCATAGAGAGTTTAGAGGAGAGCCGGGTGCTCTGTTCTTCTCTTGGACTGAAACCTATACTCCTAATTGGTGCTTACAGCAGGGCAGACCAAATAAACAGTAAGTAAGGTGTCATGATGGTGCTGGAATGTCAATTCTTGCTACTTGCTCAGGCCCGCACTCTGAATGGTTGTGTATTGAACCCAGCAGACCCCCGGAGGACACCCTAATTGAAAATTAATATTGAATCAATGCCGCGGGCAATTTGCATATTGATTATAAACATCATGGAAGGCACCAAGTATGTAGAGGATCAATAGGGCCCTTCTGCAGCTGGGTGAGCACACTACATCACCTGCCCTGAGGTTAATTACTGGAGCTTGTGGAGGCCTTCTCAGGCAGAATGCGTCCTGCGTCCGAGCATACATGTGCAATACTGAGACAATGCTAAACCTCATTTACTTTGTCTTCTAAGGGAAGATTATGATATGAGATTAAGCAGACCTCTTTTTAATGTTGATAGAGACAAACAGAGGAAAACAAAATCGAGCCTTTTGAGGTCCTGGTTATGATTCAATGCACACATTCCTCTCTGACTCCCTGTAATGTTTTCCATGTGTTGAATGGGGAAAGATCAGAAGAGCTTGAGAGAGGAGAGGGGGAGATTTAAAAGAGAAAGTTGGGCTGGATTTACTGTGTTTTTTTTTTTATACAACACACCATGACATGTAACAGGTAACAGCCCTGGTAACAGCCCTAGCTGTAGCTAGCCGTGCTTGCGGTCTCAAACGTACTGTGGCTTTAAACAAACACGTAACCATGAGTATTATACTTTGAGGGGTATCTCATCCTCCACTGTTTGTTTTACAGGTGTGAATGCTAATACTTTAAGGTAATTTGACATTTTGTGGTTACTGGAGGACACTCCCAACCTTTCACACCTCCCCAAAGACACTGAAGTTTTATTGTATGAAACTGATCTGATCCCATCACTACAAACAGGATTTTGAATAACAGCTGTTATAAAGCTGTAGCCCATCAGAGCCGCAAACCCCCTCACCACCCAGACCAGTGTGGCCTGCTCGGGAGGCTGGAGCTAAGACCGGGGCCCTGGGAGCCAGGCTGCATCTGATTGCTTCATTTCAAGCCCTGTCATCAACTTGGCTGCACTGAACTGATGAACTGCAGTAGTGAACAAAAGCACATAATTGGGAGAAATGAATTCTTATCACAGCCCTCTCGTCAGGCCACCAGCGCTGGCTAGAGTCACACAAAGCTGTGTTTGGGACAGAATAGAAAAAAGAACAAAGACAAGGATCTGGAATGTCCCTGTTTAGAAGACCAGCATGAGTTCCATGTAGGTCCAATCTGGTTTATGACCAACACAATCATGTTCAAGATAGTGTTGACACCAAGCTTCTTAATTACCTTTACCTGTAAGATTTCCTTCGTTCCCAAGACTCTGCTGGTCTACCAGCTAGTTAGTGAAGTTTAGTGTAGTTCACCAGCAAAACCTAGCAAGCCAAGCTGATACAGAACAGGATGATCCTTCTGGTGATGCTGTTTGCCAAAAGAAATCTTGCTAGTAAAGCTAATTAAGAAGCTAGCTGGCACACCAGTTTCAAAACACAATGTTTGTTGATGACCTGTGGTCTGGGAGGGCTTTTGCCTATATCTCCAGAACGAATGTACAATCTTTGTTTTATTTGAATGCAGTGACAGTTTAAGCTCATTCTGTGTTCTGTAAAGCTTAGTGCTTAGGCAACTGTCCCAATCAAATACCTCAGTGACCTTTGTGGTATTAGCAACATTGTTGTTTTGTTTCAATTAAAAAATTCCTCAGCCTCTAATGCACTGTTTATTTTTCTGGGGGAGAGGCTCGTATTAGTTAGTGGCTTCACCCAGCTCATCTTTTCAGTCCAGTCCTCAGACATGGTCGTCCCAATGTTTACCTGCAGGATGAATAATGAATGCAAGCTACCTGCTCTCTCATTTCAATGAGACAGACCTCTGGCTAATTCAAGAGAGAAGTTTTCCTTTTCTGCCTTCCACAACAGGGACGACGTCAACAAGCAACACTAAATACAGCCATAGCAGCATGATAAATAAAAGAAATTAGAAATGAAAAGAATACAAGAAATTGGTGGAGGGATTGGTGAAGAATCTGGGGACTGAAGGCAAGACAGAGATATGCAGGGGCAGCCGTTCATGCCTGGTATTGTGCGGATGTACTGAAGTATACACTATGTACAGGAGAACACTGAAAAGGAAATGAAGTGAGCACTTCATGGGGGTGCTCAGGGGTGGAATATGCTGGAAAAGGGACAGAGTCCAAAAGCCAAACTCATGCTATGTTACTGAGATGATCTTCTGTAAAGAATATTGAAGACCAAAGAATGGTAAATGCTGTTTAAGTGAGCCAGCTGGTATACAGCAAATTGGTAAACTGATTAGAGTGAAATGCGAGGCTACTGATAACAGACTGTATGGATATACTCTCGAGATTACACTGATAACTAAATCAACTGATAGCTAAGTTGAGGCATTGTCTCACTTCCTCAACCTCCCCAGCTTCTTTTGTCATTAAGGCTTTAGCGTGTGTGTGTGTGTGTGTGTGTGTGTGTGTGTGTGTGTGTGTGTGAAATAAATAAATAAATAATGGCTGAATTATGTGATAATGAATTAATACATGACATGAGAAGAATAAATAAGTTTCAGCTAATTACATAAGATGAGTCTTTTTTCATTAGCTTTTTGAGGAGAAATCTCATTATATGCATCACAAATTATAATCCTTTTTTTAGAAATATGTAAATTTGCAATCATAAAAAATAAGTGATGAGAGGAGAGATACTTTTGAACAGCATTATGTTATGTCCACGTTACGCTCACTTGGGAACCTCATTTGTCTAGACGTGACAGAAATGATCTTCGTCCACCAGTACAGTTAATGAATTTTTACTGTGTATTGAAACCAAAATAGTTGTCTGCTTAATGATACTGCAATGATACTGCAAGACTCCTTTTATTTTGTTACCTTTCCTTTATCACGCCTGCAGTGAGAAGTACCGGATCCAGCACTGTCTCAATATTTGCTTGTTGTTTGTCCGTGCACAGCTTGTATTTTTAGCATATGCATTTTCCTTAGCATGTATTTGGCAACAGTGCTCTGTTACAGAAAGTTCTAGATTCTCTCATCCGTTGAAAATGTTCAGGTTGCTATTTTTACCACATCATTTAATAGATTAAAATGCTCTTTGCAACCCTGTAATGAGAATATAGTGTGACTAATGCAGACTGAACAAATGAACTTTTCCATTCATTTGACATGAGCTTTACAGTACAGCCTGTTCAGCCGGGTTCTCCGTGCATATAGTCACAAGTAAAAGACACAAATATGAACTGTCAGGCAGATAAACACATCTATAGTAATGACATCAGAAAACACAGATGAGGACGATCATGTTGTGCGTAATTACTGCAGAAGAACAATGCGTGTTTATTAGGCGTCATTATGGAGCTTTCACAGATAGTCATCCAATTACCACTAGTTTGTCTCGCCGTGTAATCAGGCGCATTTGAGTCAGTGCAGCCTTGTAGTTTAGAGCGGCAGAGAGCTGCAATTTACTGCTGATCTGAGATCATTTGGAGGCTTCAGTTTGCAGTATTGGAGTTGTGGGCATCAGCTGATTTCAGATCAGAGGAAAGAGCAGCCATTAGAGGTGGTCGTCAATGAGCCAGGTCTCCTAAAGGCTGCTGAATTATTTAACCCAGTTGTAGGTCGGCAGCCACAGAGACAGACCCCAGTGTGTTGACAACACACTCTGCTAGTGACCATTAAAGTGTGACGATGTTTCTTTGAGAGATTCTCTAGACCAGTATGTAGAACTTGTAACTTAATGAAGAGAAAAGGCTTTATATAGAAAAGAAAGATAGAAATGACCAGACATTTTACTGTTAGGAAATGTCAAGCACGGTGGTGAGGTGATCGACTGTGCGCTTGCCTTTGTTGTCCCTCCTGACATTGCTGGCTAATTTTTCATGGTTATTTGAACTGGAAAATGAAAGAGGGGGTTTGCGATTATTTCCTATAAATGACAACACAATCGGATTATGCTTTAGTACAAACACTAAAAGGATATAGCCTTTTATATTTCATGTGAACGTAATGGATGGGTTATGCAAAGAAGCCCAGAAAGAAAGACAAATGGAGGGAAGGAGCAGCCAGTGTTTGATGAAAATGACCTGGAAGAAGGAGCGCATTTCCTTTTTCAATAACTGGTGGTGGTGCTGAGCTTTTTTTAAGTGCCTGCGACATAACAATTGAATTTCTGTAGTGGATTGCTATTAGCAGCCACTGGGGGTGGAACAGCAGCGGTTCAGTGAGTGTGTGCAGGAGGACGATTTTCTGTGTATCCACACTGCTGCCTTTGCCTGGCTACGTTCAGAATGATGCAGTTGCATACTGCATACTCCATAGTATGCTGCATACTGCATGGTATTTTTCAGAAATGGGTAAAAATGCATTTTTTCTTGCTGTTTTGTTGTTTGATTAGTATTTTCACAGTGGAGAGTTTGACAGGCTGCATTTTGCACAGATCTGATATTTAAAATTTTTATCCTGTTTACATTCGCTTGCGTTTAGACAAACCCAGTGTGTAGAGCATTGTAACTAAGAAATGCGTTTGACTGGTCACATGCATAGCCATACTCTTCTGTCAGCCAGACAGCACACAGCCCCTGATTGAGTTTGTACCTAATAACTGTAGAAAGATTGGCATCCAAACTCTGAAGTATCTGCTTAATACACATGAGCAGCATTTATGACAGATAATGACATCATAATCTTCTGTCTCACCAGGTTTTTGTGAATCACTTCACCTTGCACAATTACTTCACAATCACAATCACTGTGTGTGTGTGTGTGTGTGTGTGTGTGTGTGTGTGTGTGTGTGTGTGTGTGTGTGTGTGTGTGTGTGTGTGTGTGCGCATGTGTGCATTACAGTCAGCAAAGACCAAGAGCAGCACCAATGCCAGAGCAATCTTATTAGGGTGTGTGGTCACCATGTGCACTATGTTGTTCTTTGATGTTTGCTCTCAAAGCCTGATTCTGTGTTTGCCGTGTCCATGGGTTCCCTGTGTGCTTTGTTTTGGGTGGTTAAATGTATTTGCTTTCATTTATAAGCCGATTTAAATATTTTATTAGGAAGTTTTTCAAGCTGTTATTATATAGTCATGTTTGCCCACAATATTTATTTTTATATTAGGCTAATACAGTGGTAAATATTTTACTTTATTTTACTTCTAATTAATTCTTGATTCTGATTTCTATATTTACATGGTTATAAATGGTTCTAAAGTATTTTTTAACATCTTACAGACAAGTGTATACAGATATTATTTATTACTATTTTCATAATAATGAAAATGTTGCTTTTAAAACAAAGAATTTAACAAATGACCAACAGTGTAGAAAGAGGGTATGTGAGGTCAAAAATAAGATTTTGTTTTTATAAACAACAGTTTTTACAGCATTAAAGACAAGGCAGCTCTCCATTGTGAAGTAAAAGTATGAAGGCTGATAGGTAGACCATATTTACTTGTGTTCTGACACCTGGTTAAAATGATAACCAGTGTTGCAGAAATCCTAATGAGAGTAAGGATAGAGAACAGGCGTTCAGAGAGAGACCAGCTCATAACGTTCAGCTGTGCTTTGACTGGAGGACGGCTGAAGTAAGGCAGGTCTCCGAATGCTTTACAGCCCAATGCAGTGCGCTTTTCAGGTATGATTCCTTAAACATGAGGGTTTTTTGAGAGCTGATTTCTGGTGAGGTTTCTGCTGGGTTTGAATGTACATGCACTGGCCCTTCGGTCTGGTTTATAGGGGCTAAGAGGGGCAGGGCTTAGCATGTATTATTTATTTGGCGGTTTGTGCCTGTCAGTATGATTAGTATGTGTGTAATCACCATTCGGCCTCATCTGAAGGTAATCTCACTGTCTTCTGAGTCTCATCACCAGTGCAGACTTCCTGTCTCCAATCTGCTTTTGTCATCTCCACATATTTCTCTGTCCACGTTTTGTATTTATTTGTCTGTGCCTTTGTAACCTCTGCCTGTGTCTGCCGTCTGTGCCATTTCCTGTTCCCAGCTTGTATGGAGTGACACCTATAGGTCAGTTTGGGATCCTGCAGTCCGTGTACACAGTGTAATTCTGGCACTTTCTAATACATGTCTAAAACCAGGGTAACCTTTTTTTGGAAATGTTGTGGGAATGCCTTTCCTTAGAGAACAGATGAGGATCATAATTTGTAAGGCTGTAGTGGGCTTGTTTGCCTCACAGGATTAGATTAAGGCAAAAGTTTTAATATCATTGTATGAAGACGGGTTTATAAGGACAATTAAACAGGTTAACTTTCAGGGTATTGTCCGTTACATTTTTAAGGATGTGAGTTAACAAATGGCCTATCACCTTAGCTGCGAGCACTGGGTGGCTCCTTTCATTTGAAGTCACTCTAAGGCCACTTCTGACCTTTTATTAATTATGGCTGGCCGGGGTTTAATCATCGTGTGCTCCACTGCTGGGTGAGATGAGGAATAGGCACATTTATTTCCCTCTTAGACACATGGCCATGAGCGGAATTAAATGTCTACCCATTTGTGTTTTACTGAGGGGACGGCTGGTCAGCATAAAGCAGAGGAGGAGATCTTGATTAGAAAAGTAAATAAAAAAGTGGCATTTTCTCGTCATTTGCACAACCGTGAAGAACACGGATCCTCATATCTAGAGGTGTAAAATCTACCTGGGGATTATTTTGTAATTTGGCTGCTTCTGGTTTCCCATCATATAGTAATTTTCTGGTGAAGGTAGATTTATTTAGACTGCAGAGATTTGAGTCGCTTTCTGTTTTCTCTTTTCTCTGCTTTTCTCAGCTCTGTAGTGCTGGGTAGTGTTGATTATGGGGAACACAATTTGCCCATTGCCTCGAGAACATAACAGAAACAGGCACATACGTGCAAAATTACATTTTGTATATGCATATATAGCCGGTTTTACAGCTTGCATACCTCTGTTTAAACACATCTTGCCATGAAAACAGGTGCAGAAGCAAACAGCACTTCGTTACAAAGCTATTGGAGTTATTTTTAGAACAAAATGAGCTTGGAAACACTTATGTTAAATTAACAACAGTTCTGCTTTTTTGTCTTCTTCAGATCTGAAGACCACAGGTCTGTAGAGGATTGTGCAATAATTTGCCTGTTTTCTTCCTTCATTTGAGGTGTACAGTTATAAAGTGTGTATTATAATAGCACAAGTGGTTTTCTAACCCTGTAGTTTAAGAAAGGCTATGCATTATTATACCGATGATTTCACATGTAAGTACTTTCTCCCAGAATGCCATAGTGAAAACCACAGTGATTGGTGGTATCGGCAAACAGTCGGCACAGTTGTGTTGTCTCCTCAATGCGTTAATGATTAAAACAGTACAACAAAATGCTGAATTACACACAGTAATCCACACAAGCCCATCAGATGTAAATCATGTTAACTGCTCTAGATGCRCACACACACACACACACACACACACACACACACACACACACACACACACACACACACAAAGGTTTATTATGGCACATAAGGTCAAGAGGATGGAAATGTTTGTTTATGTTGATGTTAATGTATTACCCGCAGTGAAAGAGTTATGGCAGGGGTGTTTATTAAATATGCTGTTCCTTATTCATGCAGAGATCCTAAAAAGTGCTTTTGAAGAATGATGGATAGAGGTTCTACTTTAATAGTTCTGGAATTCAAACACTGATAAGAATAAACTTTAATAGCTTGTGTGGCAGTGTTTGGAACCGACCGGTTCCAGATTAGAGACACTTTTTGGACCGAGCGTCCTGGATCAGCTTCTAATGCGTCTTGTTATTGGACAAAAAAGCTGTTTTAAAGTAAAAGGGTTAGATATTTTTCTGAAATGATGATCTGTAATTTCAGCAATAATTATTTAAACAGGGCATGTTGTTCTCCTGTCGATATATTAGTAATTCATCTGACAGTGTAGACTGCAGCAGGAGGCATTTTCAAAAGAACATTTATGTGCATTAGCTGAGAATTAGCTGACTTGTGTAATAACTGATAAGGCTTATTGAGTGCCTTGGACTTTATAGTTACAAAATCGATAATTGTGTGCTACCCGCGTTACTTTTAAACAAGCTCTGCCCGGGTAAGGGTGCGCTCGGGGGGCACAGGGAGGCAATTAAATAGATGGATGCGCATTTTATTATCTCTTTCCAGCATCTTCTGTCTGTTACTTACACATGGCATTATTGGGGAGCTATCATCGAGGTCATTGCCTTTAAATTGCCTTTAATATATTGAACAGGGGGCTAAGATGGTTACAAGGAATTTTTGCAAAATAAAATTTATTGTGGACTGTGTTTTAAATATTTATGATTTTTTTGCTTCGCATTACCTTGGGTTAGCCTAATTTTGGTAGAAAACGTCCCGGTAGCAAACTGTAGCCAGGGACTGTAATTATGAATGCTGGAAGAGGTACAACAGAAAGAGAGAGAGAGAGAGAGAAAGAGAGAGAGAGCAAGGCACAGAAACTCTCCTGCTCGGAGCCGCTGTGGGAAAATGTGTGAATGTCTTTAGCACATGTGTGGTTTGCTGCAGTTATATGTTCATATTAAACAGAGGAAGCCATAAAGATATTTGTGTCATGGTCCTGCATAAATGAAGAATTACAACTGTGGAGTTAAAGCTTGTTTCAAAATAATGGCATTGCAAATGTAAGACATTATGAAAACATCATGAGCTAAAAATTATAATGCTGCAAAATGGACATTGTTGTGGAACAGTTTGGATGCACAAATGTATTAGACAAAAATAAAAAAAAATACAAGCATGTGTAATTATTGTAATTATACAAAACAGTCCAGTGTTGTGCTGAGGGGAGTATAGTGTCTGCATGTTTTGTCTCATAACCTTGTTAAAGCTTGTCAGAGAATGTAATTGTTGTGCATTCCTATCGAACTAAACTCTGCTGTCCCTTTAGGTGCTTCCACCAATTCTGATAGAGCGCTAATTTACATATGCCGTCCTCTTCTCCCCCCTCAGGAAAGCTGAGTGAGGATGTGGAGGCTGCCAGTGAGAACACCACAGATCAGGACGACCAAACCAAAGGCAGAGACAGTGGGGGGGAGATAACCAAAGGGACAGGTAAGCCCTATCTTTCCAATTCATTATACCGAGTGACCAGTTTAATGAGATTTTAGGGGGTAGTATATCACATAGACTCTTACAAACCTTTATAACTTATAAATAATAAATACTCATAAATAATGTATTTTACCACCAATTTTGTTTTTAGCTCCACAAGTCAAGCCTTAATTTAAGGATTTAGTTTAGGAAAATTGTCCCTGATTCCAGCAAATCTGGTCAACTGACAAAAACACAAATTAGGGCCTGCATACAGGGCCTGCAAACACACGACACGTGTCTGCTTCAGGTGTCAGCAGGTGCAGGTGTCAGGTTTTATAGAAGGTGTGGTTTAAGGGAGGGGGCTACCTCAGGTGCGGGGGAGGAGAGAGAGGCCTGCAGTGGCGTAAGTGGAGAGCAGTGTTGTGTTGCCATGGCGCTGATGTGTCCTGAAAGCTGCGAAGGCCCTGCAGCACGTGGTGCATTAGGAGTGTGTGTGTGTGTGTGTGTGTGTGTGTGTGGGAGAGAGACTCGTTTTTATAGCCATTTATGCATGTTTGATGCATCCAGCATGAAAAATGTCATGTTTGAATAGGAATATAGGATGCCAGTGTATAAAGTATAACGTATTGTGGCTACCTCAAAGGTGTCTCGTAATTAGTCATTTTTTATTTAAATATATTCGTTTTTTCTGTTATGTAGTTTTAACAGCCATTTTTAAGGTTAATCAACTCAAGAAATGAGGTGTGTGTGGGAACAGTCAAGACTGTCCGTGCATGTACATGGGTGTACGGTTTGGGCACTAAAGGTTAGTCATGTTCTTTTACAAGTATGCACCAGTCTAAATAGAAGGTGTCCATTTTTTACTCAGGGGAAGTTTAAACAAATGTGGAAGCTGTTTGATTATAAGAAGAAGGTACACAGAAAATTCACACACCTGTCAGGAAATAGCAGTTTTACTACAGCGGTACCTCACAGACAACAAGAAGTGACTTGAGTCCCCACGATTTGCAATTTTACACAAAAAGCAATTTTAGTTATTTTGCACGTGCCATGTTTTTTCTTTTAATTTCTAAAACTGCGGCACAAAAGTTAATTAAGGGCAAATCTTTTAATGTCTTTGATTTTCAGCTTTATTTTAAACGAGGTGGAGCTCTTTGTGCTCTTGGAACGAGTGCCACTCGGCTTTGATGGGGAGAAATAATGTTACGCATCGCCTGCCTAAAAATGGCTAAAAGTGTATTTTAACACACAAAAATGAAGCCCTTTATAAAGCATTAAAATGGGCTGCTTGATTAATAATTCAGTCGTACCTGTGGTGCTGACAATGACTGTGTGCATTAGGAGTCTGGTGTTTTTTTCTGAAAGGCATGCGATTCAATACAAGAATATTCAATTCCTTTCCTCTGCCTGTCAGTTGCTAATCACCAAATAAGTGTGTTTCGGTGTTTTCAGCAATGAAAGATGTGCTGGCATATGAAAATGTACAGGCTTCCCAGCAGCTTATTAGAAACACTTGCATGCATTAGGGAACCAGAGCTGGTGCATTAGGGCACCAGCTCTCCTGTGCTGACTGATGTCTTACGAGAGGCAGAGGTAGAAGTGATGGGGTTTGTATGTTACGATCTAACATTCTGATACAGTTTTAATGGAAGCTCTTTTAAGTTCTTCTAATCTTGTTTATAACACTTTCATGATTGACAGACAGAATGACAGGAGACCGAGTGAGGAAAGGGTTTCTGAAGTGATGGAATGCTTTTAGTAACAGACACGCTCTTGTTTTGGCTGGAGATGGTCTGAGAATGTGTGTTGAGAGAGTGTTGACAGTGAGTTGTGAGGTCTTGCCATGTTAAAGCTGTGGCTAACCTGTTATTTAAAGGCATGTATCCTAGCGGATTTGAGTCACTCTGTCTTAGAGCTATTATTATTGTCTGTCATTAGCATAACTGAAGTGTTCCCTCTTATCTCAGTCTTGCAAACATTGGAAACACTGAGTATTGACACATGGAACTGCTTTACAGATGGCAGTCGGTACGAGCATATTAATACCAGCCGGCAAAGCAATCATCCAAGCTTAGCTGCCTGTAACCAGTCCAATGGGCCTCTTGTAAAGCGACAGTGTTGGGCACAAGTCACTAGCATTCAGAAGAGGGTTCATGCAGAATGTGCATCTGTTTGTTGTGTCATTTGGGACATATTTGAGCATAAACAACCATGAAGTCTCCAGCAGGTGGGTTGGATGGGCGCCATTTGTTTTATTATTTCAAAAGTGGAAGAGGAAGCAGAATGTGAGGGAAAACTGGTAGATTAGACTGTTATATGACATCGTGCTTGTCTGTTGGTTGAGTGGGACAGCATTAGTGAAGCAGTGACTGGTCTACGGATGGGGGATTTTTATTTAAAGCAAGAGGGGGGGATATGTTGCAGAACATAGGACAGACAGTAATGTTTAGAAAAGGGGGGTGGAGCCTTGGAGAAGTGACCACAATATGATTTGACATGTTTAACATACATTTATGTGGGGTTACATTACAGGGACTGT
>JAZGTJ010003303.1:0-36290 GCA_036877575.1 Botia almorhae | reverse complement strand
TACGACTATACATTGTTTTTTGAGTATGTGCAATCCCTGGGATCGAACCCATGATCTTGGCGTTGTTAATGCCATGCTCTAACCACTGAGCCACAGGAAAGCACATTTTACATTTTGCTTTGCTGATTTTTGTTATACTTTCTGAAAAATGTTATACTCTCTTTCTGACTTTATTCAAAAGGTTAAACATTTCACAAATTAACCAAAATCATCATCATATATTTAATTTGTGCCCATTGTCACATCCTTATTTGCATACTGAATAGTAATTGGATTAACCATTTAGCCATCCATACACTGCATAGCTGGTGTTGTAACAGTAAGAAAGTTTACAGTATAAACCAGAGCAATACCTCAGCTTACCTACAACTTAAACTCAATTTTTTACTTGCAGCGTGGGTATTTCCTTCTGGAGCTGAAAACCTAGTTTTATTTTTTGTTGTGCATTTGAAGTGTGTGTGAGAGAGACGGGCTCACCTTGGCTGTCCGGGTTTCCTCTCCTCCTGCGACTCACTGCAGGTACAGTGCTGAGCTGCATGTCTCCACTTCTACAACTGCAGCTGCCTCAGATCTACTGTGGCATCAGCTGGCTCTGCTGCCAGCCTCCACGGGCAGCGATACTGGGCAGTGAAGACACTACACAGAGGGTTTGAGAGAGTTTTCAATAGTTATTAAGGTTTGAGTGCTTGTATATACACTATATTGCCAAAAGTATTCGCTCATCTGCCTTTAGACGCATATGAACTTAAGTGACAACCCATTGTTAATCCATAGGGTTTAATATGACGCTGACCCACCCTTTGTAGCTATAACAGCTTCAACTCTTCTAGGAAGGCTTTCCACAAGGTTTATGAGTGTGTTTATGGGAATGTTTGACCATTCTTCCAGAAGTGCATTTGTGAGGTCATACAAGAGGTTGGACGAGAAGGCCTGGCTCGCAGTCTTCGCTCTAATTCATCCCAAAGTTGTTCTATCGGGTTGAGGTCAGGACTTAAGTCAGGCCAGTCAAGTTCTTCCAAACCAAACTCGCTCATCCATCTCTTTATGGACATTGCTTTGTGAACTGCTGCACAGTCATGTTGCAACAGAAAGGGGACATCCCCAAACTGTTACCACAAAGTTGGGAGCATGGAATTGTCCAAAATCTCTTGGTATGCTGAAGCATTCAGAGTTCCTTTCATTGGAACTAAGGGGCCAAGCCCAGCTCCTGAAAAACAACCCCACACCATAATCCCCCCTCCACCAAACTTCACAGTTGGCACAATGCAGTCAGACAAGTACCATTCTCCTGGCAACCGCCAAACCCAGACTCGTCCATCAGATTGCCAGATGGGGAAGCGTGATTCGTCTCTCCAGAGAACGTGTCTCCACTGCTGAGTCCAGTGGCAGCATGCTTTACACCACTGCAAACGAAGCTTTGCATTGCACTTGGTGATGTATGGCTTGGATGCGCCTCAGAATTTGCTGACCCCGCTCTGTCATTTTATGTGGCCAACCACTTTGTGGTTGGGTTGCTGTCGTTCCCAATTGCTTCCACTTTGTTATAATACCACTGGCAGTCTGTGGAATATTTAGTAACGAGGAAATTTCACCACTAGACTTGTTGCACAGGTGGCATCCTATCACAGTACAATGCTGGAATTCTCTGAGTGGCCCATTCTTTCACAAATGTTTGTAAAAGCAGTCTGCATGCCTAGGGGCTTCATTTTATACACCTGTGGCCATGGAAGTGATTGGAAGTGGATTATTTGGATGGGTGAGCGAATACTTTTGGCAATATAGTGTGTGTGTGTGTGTGTGTATATATATATACAGTATATATATATATGTATATATATATATATATATATATAGTCATGGCCAAAAATATTAGCACCCTTGCAACTCTGTCAGAAAATGCAACCCCTTTCCCAGAAAATTGCAAATGTTTTGGTACTCACATGTTTATTTTTTTTGTTTGCATTGGAACAACACTCAAATCAAATCTGAAAAAGTCAAATCTGATAAAATTTCACACAGAACCCAAAACATTCACTGGACAAAACACCCTTAACTTAATATTTGGTAACACCCCCTTTGGAAAAAGTAACTGAAATAAATCACTTCCTTGAACCATGAATGAGTTTCTTACACCTCTCTACTGGAATTTTGGACCACTCTTCTTTTGCAGACTGCTCCAGGTCATCCAGATTTGAAGGATGCCTTCTCCCAACTGCTGTTTTGAGATCTCTCCGCAGGTGTGCTATGGGATTCAGATCTGGACTCATTGCTGGCCATTTCAGAACTCCCCAGCACTTTGTTTGTAACCATTTCTATGTTTCGGGTCATTGTTCTGCTGAAAGACCCATAACCTCTTGTGGAGACGCAGCTTTCTGACACTGGCCACTATGTTGCGCCCCAAAATTCTTTGGTAATCATCAGATTTCATGATACAGTTCACACAGTCAAGGCTTCCAGTGCCAGAAGCAGCAAAGCAACCCCTAAACATCTTTGAACCTCCAACCATGCTTGATTGTAGGGCTGTGTTCTTTTCTTTGAAGGCCTCATTTCTTTTTCTGTAAACAGTGCCATGATGTCTCTTAACAAAAAGCTCTACTTTTGTCTGATCTATCCACAGTTCCTTCTCCCAGAAGTATTGTGGTTTTCTCACATAAGTTTTAGCAAACTCCAGTCTTGCTGTATATGCCTTTGTGTCAGCAGTGGTGTCCTCCTGGGTCTTCTACCATAGCGTTCCTTTTCATTCAGATGGCGATGGGTAGTGACACTGTTGTACCCTGTGTCTGCAGATCAGCTTAAATTTGTTTGGAAGTTAATCTGGGTTTTTTATCCACCATTTGAACAATCCTTCATAATTTTGTATAAATGTTGCTCTTCTGTCCACATCCAGGGGGGTTAGCTACAGCGCCATGGGCTATAAACCTCTTGATGATATTACGCACAGTGGATGCAGGAACATTAAGATCTCTGGAGATAGAGTTGTAGCCTTGTTTTCCCACAATTTTTTCTCTCAAATCCACAGACAACTTTTTACACTTCTTTCTTTTCTCCATGCTCAGTGTGACACACAACACAAAGGTTGAGTCAACTTTTCTCCATTTTAACTGAATGCAAGTGTGATTGCTATATTGCCCAAACCTGTTACTTGCCACAGGTGTGTCTAAATACAAATTACAGGAGCATGCCATGCTTGAAAAGCAATTATTTCTTACAATTTTGACAAGGTGCCAATAATTTTGTCCAGTCCATTTTTGAGTTTTGTGTGACATTTGATCAAGTTTGACTTCTCTGTTTTCTTGTGTTGTTCCAGTGCAAAAACAGCACATGAATACCAAAACATTTGCAGTTGAAACAATTTTTGAGGGAAGTGTTGCATTTTCTGACAGAATTGCAAAGGTGCCTATATTTTTGGCCATGACTGTAAATACATAATTTCTTAAAGTTTCTCTGTTCTGAGAAGCAGAACAAAAAATATTTAGAACACTGTATCTTGTACTACAAACGTTTGTCCTTTCAAATGCTGTATAGAATAAGAATGACCCTCTCCCTAATAACACCTGTCTCTGACAAGCAATAGGACGTATCAGTGGTTCAAGGTTCGTGGCTATGAGGAAATTGGCTATTAAATTGGCTATGCTAAAATAACAGACTGAATATGTCCTGCCCAAAATCCCTTCCCTTCCCAAAATTCCAATTATGCAATTATCTTTTAGACATCAATGAAATTAAATAGAAATCAAATGGAGACTTTTGCTTAAATCTCCTTTATCTCAGATTTCTATCCTGAAAAAAGACCCATGTCATCTCCTCAGTATTTCAGAAAATATCTTAACAATATCACAGATTGTACTCAGATTTTCCAAGGTACCAATGTCTGTGATCAAAAGTCCGAGATTTCAATACAAAACTCAATTATCAAATTCTCAGCAAAGATCAATTTATCTAAGCAATTCTACCCACAACATTTAATAGCTGTATTCCCCTACTGTATATCAACAGTTGTCTCATTTGGTTTCTGTTTGTAATTCTTAAGGCATTTTTAAAGAACATCAGAGACAACATTAATACTCAAATCAAACATTACTGAGATCTCCATTAAGACTACTGAGCTATGAAAGACCAACCTCTGTGCAATTAAGTTTTCCTCCGGGTACACAGCAATTCACAATACAGTGATACTTACTTTAATACACACAAACTGTACTGAAATACAGTGTACAAAATGGCAGTACACAAGAAACACTGTAGATGTGATTCTGTTCATTGACAGTAACATGACACTTACATTGCACAGCACATGACAGAGGCGGGTATATTACTATTATAATGACGTAACATTATGTAATGCTAGTTGTGTAATGCAATGCTTTGAATGTGTGTGTTTTTCAGATCGTGTCGAGCACAAGGTTACAAGTTGCTTCTGTTTACGGCAGAATGATGGCTGTAAAATGGCCGCTGCTATCTTAGACTCACTCTGTGACACTTCGGCCTTGTCACCTGTCACATCCATCAGACAGTGTGTGTGTGTGTGTGTGTTTGCGCAACGCAACACCAATTCACCAGCCTGTCATTTGAAACGGCACAGTGGAAAAATGTTCAGACATTTAGAGGTTATATTGCTTGTGTGTGTGTGAAAGAGTTTGTGTGTGTGGATCAGGTTTTGCCTACATTACAGGGATCAGATGTTCCCACAAGGATAGTAAAACCTGAAATCACCTACATTGTGGGGCCCAGTCAACATTCCCCACAAAAAAAGGCTTATTAATCTTACTAAATAATATGTTAATAACATTTCAAACAATGCGGAAGGGTTTCTATAAGTAAGTAAAGGGGTAGGACATAGCAAATATCATTAACTCAGAATATAAAGACAGTGTGTGTGTGTGTGTGTAGTGTTTCTGAAGGTGTTTCTGAAAAGGCTTTGAAGTTGCTCAATATGCAAATATGTTCCCCGCATTTCCTAGAACATATGAGTATGACAGCGTGATAATATGTGAGTGTGTATGTGTGTGTTTGAATACAGGATAATTAGTTGGGGGGATGGTGTCATTTGACTCCTGAGCATGCAGGCTACACACACACATTCACATACACACACGTCATGTAACAGACTCTCACTTTAACAGCATCTCTTTCCACATTTGGTCCAGCACATATTTCACACATTCTCACCACACATCTTACTAACTTCCTGTGAAAGCACAAGGTCAGCTGTGTGCATGTGTGTGAGCGCATGCGTGTCACTTTCCTGTGACAACACATAAGTAAATAGAAACGCCCTTTTGGTGTTCACCCCTGAACCAACTGGTTAATTTTCTCTCTACTATGAGACAGTCAACAGCGGCAATAAGAAACAGCGGAAACATAGACGTGGAGGCCATGGCCATAAATTATTAAAAGCAGAATTATATGCTTGCAAACAAAAATAGACACTTGTTCACAACGACATACATGTGTGGTTGTACCTTAATATTTTTAGATTTATTATTGAATTAATTTTCAGATTTGCTTTGTCCCAGCATTATTGTATTACATCCACTAGATTGTGTGAATATGTGTATGTGTCCAAGGTATGCTCAGGATTGCATATTGTAGACCATCTCATACCTACATGTACATATGCACTCAAAAGCAGCATTCCAGAACATCACCTGCAGTCATAAACACTCACTCACACACTTACCCTCACACATTCTTTGTGTCTGAATAAAAACTGGACAATATATGTTATATTCATAACCCAAAACAGAATCACCCTGTACCCATCACGTTAGACCATCCATCTTCTCAACAAAATGATCTTGCATAGCAAATATTTACGTTTAAATAAATTAAATACGTTAAAATGCTTGTGTGTTATAGCTTAACAGCTATTTCACTCACCGTCTTTAGATGCTGTCTTCCCAGCGTCCCCCCTGAGCTCACAAACACTCACATGAACACACACACACGCACGGCTGTGGGAGAAATGAGCGAATGGCAGCTTTCGTGGCACTCCAATATGGAAATGAAAATATCCTCTCACTGCAAAAAGCAACGGGCTGCCACGGAAAAAAGATGGCTTGAAGGAAGAAAAAAGAAATGATTAAAGGAAGACGAAAAAGGAAAGAAGGGAGTTAAATCCTGCGCAATGCCTTGCTGTAATGCTCAGAGAAAGAAGGACGGAGAGAGAGAGTGAGAGAGGGAGGGGGGGCTTGCTCCAGTCTTTATTCTCTGTGGTTTCCAGCAGAATGGCTCGCCTCTGTGTTGGTGTATTCAGTCCACAGAATGCACTTGAGTGTGTGTGTGTGTGTGCGTGTGTTTGTGTGTCAGAAGTTTGTCTCTCAAGCGTGTGCTCTCCTCGGGCTAGCCTTTGGTGCGTGTGTGAATAAATGTGTGTGTTGTTTTCACCATATGTGCATGTGGTGAAGCGTGCAGTGTAAGCGTTTGCCAGTCTCGTCAAAGATAGTAACATTAGTAAAGGATGAGGGGAGAGAGGAGGGGTTGAGAAAACAGCTGATTCTTTGTCACTCTTTATGGATGAATAAATGAATGACTAGACAGAGAGCAGAGAGACAAACAAACAGACAGAGAAATAGATAATACAACAATGCATTGTACTCAGTGATGTTATCATAGTGCTGACAACATGCAATGCTGCAGGACTGCAATCAATAAATGTACACTGACCATTTTCCTACCACGCAGCATCTTCGTACCACAACAACTGACCAATCCAAATGACATTCATGTATACAAGGTTTCTTGCTATTGCCCGACGTGCTGAATAATGCATAAAGGCATGCAGGCCATGCTGCAGTGCCAGAGCCTTAAAAAAGTTAAATGCATTCATTGCAGCTATTTATAAGAAAAGCATTCTGCGGCATTAGAAGCATTTATCTCCTGTGTGGTGTGGGCTGTTGCAAAACACTGTGTACTTCAGAAGGACCTCTGTGTCGCCCACATGCCAGACAGTGACAAGAAAAAGCACCATAATTCCATTAAAACCTTACCACGCCATTCTCTCCCTATCAGAAGTTCCGTGTGTTAAGTGTGTATGTGGGTGTGTGCATCGATGAACCCATGTGAGCTGCTCACGTTGAGTTTCATATTTTGGTGGTGAGTCTTCAAGGTGTCAGTAGGGGCTGCACTGACATCATGTTACCAAAGCAACAGAGGCAAAGGAAACAGATGAAGGAAAGTGGGGAAATTGAGAGGGTGGTTTTTGACTCGCTGTTACCATATGCTTTTTCAGCTCTTCGCGATAATCTGTGACATAACCTGTCATATACACCCTGCAGTTTTCTCTTGCCATAATTAAACATAATTTAGCATAATTACATTTACATGATAATAATTCATTCATTAAAATTGAGATCAATTAAAATTTAAAACAATACTACGCATACCATTATCAAATAAGTTACCTAAACACGTTTCCATTGGTTGGCCTGGTGTTGGGCTGGTCAAGGTTTTTTAAACTAACAGAGCAATATGTTGCACCCCAGTGTTAACATTTTCAGGGAATTAACAAATAGTGTACTTAGGCCCTATCCACTTTAATCCAGATAAATTTGTAAACTTTTTTTTGGCTTTCTGTCCACACTGAAGTGTGAATACCACTTTGTGAATGCACATATTCACACACTCATGAATATGTTCACACATTATGTCACCCCATAGATTATTTATACGCACACATACATTGCTCATCTCCCTCTCTTTCTCTCCCACTCTCTCATTACTTAGTTCCCTCATTAAAGGTTTTGTCTTTAACAACCGAATAGGTTTCTGTAGCTTTGAGGGTTTAGTGATGGCTTCATGCTGTATAACATTATTGTGTTTGTTTTGGTGTGGGAAGTTTGTGTGCAGAGGAGAATGACAGGCTCAGAAACCGAGTATTTACTGAATTATCTGCTCTGCTGGAGTCACATGTCTACCATCATTCACACTTCTAACTGTGAGCTCACTCATCACTATTTTGGGTAATCTTCATTACAGGGTTGTCAAAATCTTTGGATGCTAGAAAAGACGCTGTGACTGTAATCTTCAGATGTTGTTACAGTATGTCCGCTGGGTCCAGGGCTTGAGAATACACATTTTTTTCCTTTAGGAGATTTATTCTTGCAGATTTCTTCCATCTGCAAGCCATCTTCCTCACCCCAAACAGTTATTACTAACACTGCCTTCCACAAGCTGCCTCTTTATTATCCAACTCTATTAATTAGCTTTAGTGTGATAGATGGTTCTGCTCTGGTCTCTCTCTCTGAATAATTGAAGAGGTTTTTACTCAAATGAACCATTTACTGTAGTTTAATCAGACCTGTCAGCTTACTGCAAAGTGTAATGCCCCCTATATGTTCTGTCCCAAAACTTGATTCAGCCAGTCTTGCCGGGCTGGTTGGGTACCCAGACAAACAGCAAGCAGTGAGCAATGGTTTGATAGCACAGAGCTACAGTGTTATCAGGAGAAGCAACCAATACATGTCTTATAGATGTCTCTGCATATTAAGCTTAAATTAAATCATAATCATATTAAGCTCAATTAAACTGTCTTCTGGGATTTTGGGGGGGATTGTGTTTTAAGTTATTATGAGGTATCAGGTTTGATATATTAAGTATTGAGTTCAAGGTAATTGTAACAGAGACTTATGGACAGGTGGATCCATCTGCAGCTCTTTATTAGACATAATCGTGGTCAAACAGGCAATGGTCTAACAACGGCAAACAGATCAATGGGGATGAGACAAAATCACAACGGGTAAACAGGGGATGGTCAAGGCAGGCAGCAAACAATCAACAAAGCAGTCCAAAGAAAAAAACAAGAAGCAGGCAGCAAACAATCGAAAATGATAAACGATCCAAATAATACCAGGTGATCAAACAGGAAATAAACGCTCTAAAATGCTTGACAGGCAAAACAATCGCAATGAGCATGAGCAGGTCCGGGGTTTAAATAACCCGGTTAACAAGACACAGGTGGCAAACAGGAAGTAATCAGCCCAAAGGCACGGGGGAACATGGGAAATGAGGTCCGGATTGGGTTTAGTATTCTAGTGAAGTCTCCTTCTGGTGATGCGGAGGAGGCGGCACGGTGGCCTCCTCTGTAACAGTAATAACTTTGAAATGTGAGATATCAGGGATGACAGATGACATATCAGGTTTAATATGTGAGGTGTCTAAGTTTAGGAAAAAAATACTAGCACATTTTGTATGTTTAGGATTGTGAGAATGTGTGAGATAATATGTCTGTATCAAATCTGATATGGTTCTGTAAACCCAACATTAACAATGAACACAATCATGAGCTGTTCATTAATAAAGATGCCTACAAAAGACAGTGCCTTGCAAAAGTATTCATTCCCATTGAACTTTTCCACATTTTGTCACATTACAACCACAAACTTAAATGTTTTTTATTGAGATTTTATGTAATAGACCAACACAAAGTAGCACATAATTGTGAAGTGAAACGACAATAATACATGTTTTTTTTTATTTTAAGCAAATAAAAATCTAACTTGATGTCAGGGTGTCTCTGTGAAGGTTAGTTTTAGAAGTAGAATATACAGTAGTAATCTATAGTTTCTAACAAAAGCTATTGTATTTTGTAGAGGTCCTCAATAGCTCTGTGTGTGTTTACTTGTCTAAATAACTGTTGAAAATAACTTTCTCCATGTCTCAGTTTGGAAAAAGGTTTTGGTCTATAGCCACAAAGGTAACAGCATCGTATAATCTACTGCTCACAATCATTGTTTACTGTCTGTGTACACCATGTGTGTTTGCTTTTGTGACTATGTGTGTGTACCCTGGTGACAACAAGGTGTCATCAGAATAACAGCCTGTCAATAAGAAGCATAAATTCATAAATGGACCATAGTGTCCCGATTAAAATTTTATTTTATATTAAATTGGAATGTAAATGGGTTAGGTACTATAGTAAATATAATGCCCTTATATTACAAAAATGTGCACAAACAAGGATATGCAAACCACCTTGGGTATGTATACTGTACATGTGGCAGTGGCCGGATGGGTCTCATCTGTTTAAACATTGCATGTTCTGGGTGGGAGGTGAAGACAGACACAGTGGTATTATCTGTGTGGCTCATAGTACAGGCTTTTGTTTGATGCTTATCATACAAACAGAAGATGGAAAAGTGTTGAGGGAGGTGTGTGAACATCCAGGAGATGCTTAAAAATACTGGAAGAGGAGGTGTCACTCCATACAGCCTCCCAAAGGAGGACACTTGTTTTATTCTTCTTATTTTTCCTCCACCCCATGGGTTTTTCTGTCCCCCATTCTGTCCCTCCCTCCTCCACCTCAGGTGGCACATCTTCAAAGATGCACGTCTGCACAGCACTGAATGAGCTGTATAAAACATGCATGCAGTGTGAAATAAACAGACAAAACTGTATTGACAGAATTTGTTATTAATGCATATTAAATATTCATGAATAAATTAAAAATGAATCCATTCTTTGAAATGTTTGTACGGCTGTATTATAGGATGACTGTAGTAGCTAGTATTAGTTTATTTGTGTCTGGAGAACATTGAAATAAAGCTTTTAAAGTAACACTTAACCCGTGACATGCCTGAATAAATCTAAGCAACACTTAGAAAAAACAAAAACACTCAGTATTTTTGTTTTCAAGTAAAAATATGTATGTAAAAAGTAAAAATTAAAAAGTGAGGTTTATTAAAAAAGCAATTTGCCAAAAGATACATTCTACAGCCATATATGCAAACTGTATCTGGCTCGGAAGTGGTCTTATTCAAATAGATACATCACTGGAATTTTAGTTCCTTGCTACTGTCACCCAGCTGGCTTGCCTACTAGTAGACTGCTTACATTTGGCTTGGTATAGGGTTTGATTCATTGCTAATATTGCTTTAAGCATTATTGCAAATCCCTTATACTCTTGTTCTATAAAATGTTTCTTTATTCTAAGCCCCATCTCTATGTAAGCTGAAATGGCATATGTTCTATCATGTTAATTTACTAAATGTTGCATAGTCCCAAAAGTACATACTGTTTTAGTAGGCAGTCTGAATACATTACACTCTCATAGACCACCTAGATAGGTATGGGCCTTTGCACATAATGACAGGTATTTCTAATGCATGTCTATTTATTCAGATGGCCCAAATGTGTTGTAGCTGAATCACCAATTTAGTCTACTCAATATTCAACTCAATAATAAAGTACAGGTCCCCACAACAGGACTAGTTTCTGCTTTTCCTGTCGTTACTCATATCTGATACATGGCTAGAGTAAAGCACGCAGGAGTACACACAGATCATGTGATGGCTTCAAGGCAAAACAGTGATGTTACGAGAAGAAGAATTTAAAGCTGTCAACTCTGAGCAATTATTTTCATGTCAATTGATGTTTTTACTTTGTTCATTGCTCGTTCATATTACCTAGATGGGCATCAGGCTAATGACACAAATGGATGTACTTATTACAATAAACATCTAATGCAATAAACTATAAAATGTTTATCTGTCTTCTATAATATCTCTCTTTCATAGCGTTCAGGAGTAGATGGGCTTTGCCCTCCCAGCCGGATTGATAATGCAGTGAGTATCTAGAAAACTGTAAAGCGTTTGTGCAGATATCTGTGAAAATATGTCAGCATTTCTCATTCATCTAATAAGTGCCTCTTTCATTCACGCAGGATATGAACTGCTTTTTCACTGACAGTAACAGCTTCATCATCATTTCCAAAGAGAGGACTGATGTAAGAGCACTTGTCAATAGCATTAAAGTCAACAGTATCTGCAATCTGCATTTAATTTCTGTAATGTGAAACAGAATATATAAAGAGAAAACATCAATGCAGAACAGGATTATTGGGTTTTGATTGGATTGAGGTGTTACCTGAAAGGAGCCAGACCTGAATGTTGCTAAAAATGGTTAGATAGCTTTTTTGGTATTGGTTAACCCGATCCAATAGTCTGAGTGCACTGAGTGACTTCAATACAAATGGAAAGTAGCTTCAGACATAGTTTTTAAACACACAACACACAAATCAGTACTGGACTGCAGTGAGGCTGTGACAAGCAGTCTCTCCATCATACTGTTCCTAGCCTGTTTCTTAATCTCTGGACTGGATTTTATGTTAACTTGAAAATTGTTTTGTGACGAGTGTGCCCACATATCTGGAATCTCTTTAATTCTACATTTTGCAATAAACATTATTATAAGTAGTAGCAGTAGAATTAGAATGAAATAAATATGGACTAAAAAAAAAAAATGACATATTAGAAACTAATACTAAAAATTAATAATGAACTGTCCTTGTTCCTATCATAACTGAGAAAGTCATCCCAGTAAAATAAGTAATAAATGATATATAAATGTAAATTTTTAAAACAACATGTCTCTGGATCTGTAGGTTGGCATGTTTCTGGGGGAAGTTGATGGCTCAGTGATGTCACAGCTCTTCAGAATAGAAATGTTAAACTTTTCATTTTCTTTAGAGGTTTTATATAACCCCTTTTGATAAAAATATGTGTATTAACTTGTGAATACTATGCCACTTTTAAAGTGTTTCCACAGAGCTTCTCTCTCTGAATATCTGGCCATGTGTAAAGTGCATTCTCACTCTGCAAGCGGTGCTCGACCCCTGCTCAGGGAAGCACTGTTCTGCCTGTTTTAATAACGCCAACCAAAACACAACAGTCAGATATGATCAGCGTTACATAAAGAAACAAACTTCCTTTTCTCCAGGCTATTTAGGATCTGTTTTTGTCTGAGTCATGTTTTATACAATATTTGCCTAAAACATCATGTCGTTGGTTGTGATGGTATTTAGAGAGAGACAAATCATGTTAAACTTGCATCAAGTTCACTGATGCAAATCATCTACTTACATCATGGGTAAAGATCATAGGTCAGGGCTGATCTATATATAGACCTGACCCTCACACTGTGAACCTTCAGGATGTGTCTTTGTTTTCTGTCCAATCATACACTTTGGAACATAAATTCTCACTGTCATTTAACGTCTGGTTTATTTTCCTCTAACTTTTAATTCTGCTTTTCTCCCACTCTCAGCCATTTTATAACCTCCTGGCAGCGCTGAGATGGTTCCTCTCAAACTTCCTGTTGTAAGTGTGGCTGTTTTTTTAGAACCTTTTCTGATGTTTAAAAAATTAATGTCTCAGTTCATCCCTTATTAATTCATACATTTACTCTGCCAGGTTTTTACTTGACTTAAACATTTACAATCTGTGTCAGTCTGCTCACAAGCTGCTCACTTTGTGGAAGGTAAGTATGCGCACATTTCTCCTCATGTAACTATACTATAGCTATTAAGAAGTCAAAGGGAGGCATTCTGCAACCATTGACACTGAGTGTCCCAGCTTCATCTATGAGCTGTCAATCAAAGTAACAGAAAGCATAATTATGTGTGGCAGATGTCAGAAGTAAGAACACACACACTTGAATTATTCATGGAGATGATGATGAAAGCCTATGCTCAACTCTCATTTTCGCATTTTCTTTGATGTACTTTTCTTTTGATGTACATTTTCATTGATGCTCTGATTCCCTCTAGTGGTGAAGACGTAATATACTGAAAACACCAAAAACAGACAAGATATGACGATGCGAAGGAATTTACTTTACAAGCATATTGATTATTATTTTTAATATGAATATTTTACTTACCAATAATGCCTAAAAGCCTTATGGTTCTTCTCCACGTATCTGCTCGTATCTGTTTCTGTTTCGCTCTGATTTACTGTGACATTTTGACATCCTATCCATGTTTTTTCTTGGCATGCAGGATGTTTGTAAGTCACCAGATTCCTGACAATAACTTGTTGGTGGTGATTCATGCAGATTGTGACTGTTCTGGGCAATACTCACCTATCACCATGGGACCCAATAAGGTCAAATATATCCTTGACATTCTGCAAATTCAGGGTCCCCAGACCACACACAATCACTGAGGAGATTATATTATTCAGTTTAAACAAAGGTTTACACAGAGAAAACTGTTTTTTTCAGGTTTTAAGTTAAGCTGTGTATTTGATTTGTCATTGTTACAATACATAATTATTATTATATTATATTATATTATACATATATTTTATACATATATTTTATTTTTCTTATCTAAACCCAAAATCAAATTTATTGCGCAGGTTTACAGGCTACTGCAGTAATTTAAAAAATATTAAATAAAAAATTAACTTTGAAGTGAGGTTCGAAATGTATTGTATGCACCAAAGACACTAAAACATTTTCTGGGCCTCAATGGTTAATTATACTTATTGTTTTGTTCATTTATTGTTTTCTCTAACTTTTATTTTGGAAAATTCTGATCAGCTGTTAGTGACTCTTAATTTGTCACCGCGAGCGTGTGTGTGGAGGTGGGTCCCAAATTCAGTGCCGCGATCCGCAGACATCAACCTGAATAGAGGAATAAACATGAACGATCATTGAACGTGTCAGCCTTCTTTTGTCATTCAAGTGACGGCCATTCAGTTGGCTTTCTTTTTATTCAGATTTCGACCTTTGTGTGTCCTGTAAAACTGTCTAATCTGGAGGAGGACGGGGAGGTAAGAATTTAGAAATATGATCATGGAAATAAATGTCAGTGGTTAAACCACCAGCTTTATGCATACTGACCGTCTTGGTATTATGATACAGAAGCGGATGAATGACGACAATGGAGAATCGCTCGCAATGTTGGTTGGACAACATAGCCTATACATCACGCTTTAATAATCCATAAACGAAATTAATTTATTTAATTCAATACAACCATCCCGTTGCAACCTGCGTGTCTGTCCGCCGTCACGCATTTGTTTTTATAAACCTGTCAAACTGCATGTTCTCGTTCGCAAAGCAAAGCTGGGCGCGCTTGTTTGCGTTTTTGCTTGCGTGCGTTTGAAATCAATGGCCGCAACATTGAGCAGGTGCAATAAGAGCAACGATCCCATATAAAATAGAAATATATTGCTGTTGTTATTGGTGATAATGTGACTGTCTATTGCTAACAATATACTTATATACACTTAATTATATTTAGAAAATTATTTAATCAAATAATTGCAGTTAATCAGAACAGGTGGTATTGTGACTAATAATAATAAAAATAACAACAAAAACAACAATAATAATACTTACAATACATTTCACATTTTATTATTTGAAATGTAATACGTTTACTATTTTATTATTTATTAATATTTAATATTATAAACATTAATTTATTCAACATTTAAACAATAATTACTATAAGTATGATTATTTTATCATTGTTTTTGTGGTTTGTTAGTCTGTCAGTAGAGTTCTGATGATGGTGAATTCATTTGTATTGAGAGATCTCTTGCTTTGCAAATGATTTTCCTGTTACAGACTAGCATGGCCATGACGGGAGGCATGGCGGCACCACTCCCAATGAGCAACCACACCCGTGAGCGAGTCACAGTGGCCAAACTCACACTGGAGCACTTTTACAGCACCCTGCTCACCCAACATGAAGAGAGGGAGATGAGGTAACCGTGGAAACACTACGCCAGCTTGCTCTGACCGTATTATGGAAACTTATCATTTGAATGAAGTGTTTGATCACATTGAGTTAGAATAAAGCTCCTTCGTTCTGGCTTGTCATGAAGCAGCTGTTGTTTTTGATGTGTTCAGGCAGAAGAAGCTGGAGAACGTAATGGATGAGGAGGGTTTACCTGACGAAGAGGTGAGACCATCTCTATGGAAAAGTTTCTGAATACATTTTGGAGGTTGCTGTTCCATAAAGAAACAATTCTAAATGCCTTTCTTTTTCCTAAAGTTAATGATTAAAGCAGAGTAACATGTATAAAGAACTGTTTGGCTTTTCAGTGAAAACCCCAGTCAGGTTTAACATATGCTTATATTAACATTTATACATCTGTCATGTGCTTTTTAAAGCGACTTGGGTGCAAATAAGCATACTTATGTATCAGCCTAAAAGTATTTGAGATAAGCGTTGTCTGTTTTTGTTGCAGAAGAGCATGAGGCGCTCTCTGCATGCTCGTAAGGAAACAGAGTTTTTAAGGCTCAAGAGGACCCGCCTGGGGCTCGATGACTTTGAATCCCTCAAAGTGATCGGTAGAGGAGCATTTGGAGAGGTGAGGACTTGAATATGTATTTATGCATAAGCTTAATAAATACAACAAAAATCATTGGGTAATATTGCCCATATCTAATTGAACAACAAAACCAGATAATGTGGGAGGTTTAGTACTTACAGTCATGAAAATACTTGTTTACTCACAGTTTACTCACTCATCATTTTTGAGTAATGGGAAAAGTTTTTGATGAGTGTTTAATTTTAGTTTAACTGGTACTTTACAGAAAGCCCTGCAGTACTTTGTAATGTTTTTTGGTGTATTCAGGTGCGCCTGGTTCAGAAAAAGGACACAGGACACATTTATGCCATGAAAATCCTCAGGAAAGCAGATATGTTAGAGAAAGAGCAGGTGTGAACTCCATTCCCTTTCAGTTACAAATTTTAGAAATCCCAAATAGGCCTTTGTGTTATTGTACTAATCCTGTGATAACATCTCCCCTCACCTGTATCCCTCCCTGGGCAGGTGGCACATATCCGGGCAGAGAGGGATATCCTGGTAGAGGCCGATGGTGCCTGGGTAGTAAAGATGTTCTACAGTTTTCAAGATAAGCGCAATCTTTATCTCATCATGGAGTTCCTGCCTGGAGGTGAGGACAGATGTGTGCTTTTTTATTCTCAGTACTACCCGGAACATTTATGCCAAATGTCACATGTACTCTACTAAAGGAACACAATGCAATGTTCTTTCAGGTTTAATGCATAAAGACCAATGACAGTTTTAAATCTGGAAATGTAGTGGTGTGGTCTGCTCACTGCAGGACTATGGAAAGTCCTATTTTTAGAGCAGCTGGCCAGAGACTGTAACTTGTGTGTGTGTGTGGTTTACTTAAATATCGGGGACAAATTTGTACCCAAAAGTCTGAGCAAAACCTCAGTTTGTGGATGTCCTCATTTGTAAAAATGTATAGCAAAAAATTGTATTGCAAAAATGCAAAACGTTTCCTGTTATGGATAGAGTGTGGGTTAGGGCTATGTTATATTATTTCTAACTAGCTGTGTATAAAACCAGTAGAAGTTTACGGAATGTCCCCATTTATATAGATAAGTAAACGTGTGTGTGTGTCTGTGTTTAGGAGATATGATGACTCTGCTGATGAAGAAAGACACTCTATCTGAAGAGGCTACACAGTTTTACATTGCAGAAACCATCCTGGCAATTGACTCCATCCACCAGCTGGGCTTTATTCACAGAGACATCAAACCTGACAACCTGCTTCTTGATTCACGGGTGGGAATTCATCCTCCTTACCGCTCTTTTTATTTTCTTCTCTTTCACACCTGCACACAAACAAAAGAACATGTTTGGTGTGGTCACATTCAACTCATGAAAAGGCTTCTGTTCTTTGAAACCAAACACCTCCATAACACACTGTGTCTTTGATTTGTAGGGCCATGTCAAACTCTCTGACTTTGGCCTCTGCACAGGCTTAAAGAAAGCCCATCGGACTGAGTTTTACCGGAACCTCACGCACAATCCTCCTAGTGACTTTTGTAAGTAACTAGCCACATTTCATTCTGATTATAGAACATATCTATAGTGCATGTTATTACATTATAATACTTAACTTCAATTCACTTAGATCTTGATGCTAACAAAAGTTACTGTCATGTTATTTGACAACTGCTACCTCAGCATTTCAGAACATGAACTCAAAACGGAAGGCAGAAACATGGAAGAAGAACCGAAGGCAGCTGGTAGGTTAAAGTTTTGGTTGTTACATGCAGAAAAGCTAAGGTAGAAAGATCCTGGTATTATCACTGACTTTATACCTACCACACACAGGCATATTCAACTGTTGGCACACCAGATTACATTGCCCCTGAGGTCTTCATGCAGACAGGCTACAACAAGCTTTGTGATTGGTGGTCTCTTGGAGTGATAATGTATGAAATGCTAATAGGTAAGAAACTTAAGATGCTTAATATTAAGTTAACTGCTTCATATAAGGTGTGTCTTCCAAGTAGGACCTTTAGTCTAAAGATCTTTAGTCTCTTTCTGTAAAAGCCATTTACTGTGTAAAAGTTTCTTGTTCTGAAACAGGTGTTTGTTTTGATTTCCTGTTCCAGGCTACCCACCCTTCTGCTCAGAGACTCCACAGGAAACCTACAGGAAGGTCATGAACTGGCGAGAAACATTGACCTTCCCTCCCGAAGTCCCCATTTCAGAGAGATCCAAGGACCTGATACTTCGGTCAGAAATATTCTTTATCTGTAAAACAAACAGTATAGAAAAAGTAAATCAATTTACAATATGAAAGGTTACTTTTGTTATTACAACTTATATAATGCCACCACTTTTAGAACTTCATACCGTATTTATAAACCGTACCCAGGCTGGGCTCAAATACTCTGAGTACCATCTGAACTTGTAACGCATGTAAACACTCTATGTTTGCACTGGGTTGTAACACTTCATTGAAAGGCATTATACTTGGATTTTTTTCTAGGTTCTGCACAGATGCGGAAAATAGGATTGGATCAGGAAGTGTGGATGAAATAAAATCTCACCTTTTCTTTGAATCTGTGGACTGGGAGCACATTAGGTCCATTGTATTTTTTGGCACCTTCTGTATAATTAAATGTTTTGTTTGCAGATCAAAGAGAACTGAAGTCGCTAACTAAAATTATGCCATAATTGTTTCCCTACACACAGAGAAAGACCTGCTGCTATTTCCATCGACATCAAAAGCATTGATGATACGTCCAACTTTGATGATTTTCCAGAGTCTGACATTCTACAGCCAGGTGAAGACAATTATGATTTAAATCTTAGTACTTTGATAAAGTTCATAAATATGTTATACAGTGGATAGATCAATATACAAAGTACAACAATTGCGATCCATACAGTGACATTAGGAGATTCCTTTTTTGAAAGTATAAGGCAGATCTAAAAAGCAATAAATCAAGCAAAAAGATCATGTAAATGTGATAAATAATGTGATGAATTGTAACGAAGACACTGAAGCATGAGGATCCATCTGCAGCAATTTTATTTGTGTCGAGTAACAGGTGAGGGTCAAAACCAGCAAACAGTAATATAAAAGACTATTCAAAGACCTAATCGATATAACAGGCATGGGTCGAGGCAGGCAGCAAACAATCATCAACGTTAAACAGGCGGCAAACAATCAAAAACGTAATCCAAAATCAAATCAAAAGGGCAGGCAGCGAACAATCAAAAACCATAGACAATCCAAAAACGTAACGGATAAAGAACGCTCTGAAATGCATGCCAGAGGCAATACAAGACATCGCAATGAGTCCTCAGCGATTTGGCATTTAAATAGTCCCGCTGATGAGTATCAGGTGACAAACAGGAAGTAATCCTCGAAGGTACGTGGGATCATGGGAATTGTAGTCCAATATTGGTTCAGTACTCTGGCAAAGGTTTCCTCTGGTGACGCAGAGGAGGGAGGAGCGGGAGCCTCCTCCTTGAATAACATGAATAATGTGATGGAGCAGCATGCTGATTTGCAAATGTTGTTGGTGACCTGTTCATTTACTTTTGATACCAATATTAGTCTCACTTTTATGGATTCCTGTAGTAAACCGTGGCTCTTGGACCTTGGCCCTCGGCCCTCTACACCTTATGCACCCCATCCCCCCATGAATAGGCAGAAATTTAAGACATAAAATTTAAGACATTAATAAAATACACTGAGAATATAACTGAAGAAATTGTAACTTTATAATTATAATTTAAGTTATAATTTATAATAGTTCCCCTCTGATGGATTCAAAATTGTCAGTGAGTGTGTGTCACTCTCCACATTTATAAAGATATTTATGTATTTGTGTGTACATTTGCTATTTTGGCTGACCTTCTCACATCTCACATCCTTACTTTAGTGACAAATGTAACAGAGCCAGACTTCAAATCCAAGGACTGGGTTTTTCTGAACTACACCTACAAACGGTTTGAGGGACTGACTCAGCGTGGAACCATCCCAACCTACATGAAGGCAGGCAAGGCATAAAATGGACAGCAACGTTAGCCGCGTTGCACCCTAAAAAAGGATTCAAATGTAAATGTAAATTAAAATGCAGATGTCAGCTTTGTGCTTCGTACAGAGATCCTATCTGTTGCCACAAGCTCATCTGCACAGAAGCTTATGCACTGCCGCTTTGATCTATATAATAGGCCTGTTTTTTGGAGTTCCTGATGACAATAAAAAGGAAATAAATAAATAAAAATAAGCATAATAAATATAAGGCCAGAACATATGGAGAAACTCTTTTGTCCTGCTGCTCAGCGATAAGGAGACATAAAGATCTGTACTGGATCAAAACAGGGTCACAAGGTAAAAAAGAGAACTGGATACATCACTGAAGCCTTATGTTTAGAATACACAAGATGTAACTTTTATCCTCAAACCTCTTGACTAAACCGCAATAACGTTGATTTCTCTCAGTCACTTTTAGCTTTCTTCCCCCAAGAAGTTGAGAATCTGTATAATGCCAAATGAAAGACGTACATTGTTAGCACATTATGACAGTTAACTACCTGATGCTGAATATTTAAAGGGGTATTTTTTGTGCATTTGTTTTGTTGTGTGATAAAAGAAACTTGAAAGAAAAAAGAGAAGATACATTTTGGGTTCAAAAGGGTTATTATTCCTTTAAATAAGTGCCAGTGAGCAGCCTGACCCATCCCTGGGCATTACATACACACACACACACACACACACACACACACACACATGCAGTGACTGCTGTAGTTGATGTATTTTTATTTCTTACTCTTTGTTTCATTGTTAGTGTTGTTCATCTATGCAACTATTTTTGTAGTTCTTTTGTAACCAATGCAAAATGTAGCTCCAGTTGGTTTTAGAGGCAATATAATGGCAGTTATGTTTGTTTCCATAAATATTTTACAAATCTACATGTAATACAGGGTTTGAAAAGTGATAAAATATGCTAATTTTCAACCTTTTAGCATACTGTAACCAAACTAATTGCTTGATCATTAAACAACATAAGATGCTGATAAATACATCTACAGACAAACACAAAGTTGGTGATGACATTTCCAGTTTGTGGGTGATGTTTAAAGAGAAGAGTTAATAGTGGTAAGAAAATGGGGATAGTATCCCTATTTTCTGGCATTATTGTTTAGGAAGGATAAGACATCACAGCCATTAACAATTTTATATTACTTAAAGAAAAGCATCTCATACAAGCTGTCTTAAGATATTTAGTGACTGAACATCTACTGTTGTGCATGACTACAATTTACTAGCCTGAGCAAATGCTGTAGCTAAGATGAATTTGTCTGTAGTGTATAAGATTGGTGCTTGGAAGGGGGGGTACTTTTAGTAATATATTCACTTTTGTGGTTTTATCGGTTAACTCGATGGAAGTGTAAAAAATGTAAAAGAAAAAATAAATGTCAAAGAAACGAAACAAAGTGTTTCCGCAGTTGTTACTGGTAAGTTGAATTGTCAATCTTAAAATTTTTGGTAGTAGGGATAAAGTGATGAGGGCACATACTTTGTGAAATCAGAGTTAAGAAAACAAAGTCAAGCGCGCCCTCTACTGATAATTCACATTATTGCACAACAAAATTCTCGGTAAATAAAAGTTCTTGTTCAATTTACAAGCAAGGTTACTTCAAAAAAAGTTTACAAGGATACTATTTTGATCAGAAAGCTGATGAAAAGACTCCTAAATAAAATTGTGTTCTTTCTGACTGTATAGCTGTCATTTCCAATAGAAAGGCAGGCAGAGAAGATCAACAGTAAGAAGAGCAACATAGCGTCCTATTAAGCCATTCTGCTCATCAAAGAATATTGATTTAAAATTCATAAATGGCTGTTTTGGGGAGCTCTAAACAGTAAGCTGTATGTGTGTTAGGCTTCCAATATGGTTTTCACTTTCGCTCTTTCGCACACTCCGCCTCTCTCTCTCTCTCTCTTTCTCTCTCTCTCTCTCTGTAGATCTCTAACTCTCTCTTACACTCTCATAGTAAGCACCGCAAGTTATGTCGGATCAACACATTCACGGACTTAATTCGGTTTAATTCGAGTGGAGTACGAGCGATCGTGATGCTTTTGGACACGTCAGTCATGTTTTTGTTAGTAAACACAACGTGTCTAGTCCATGGCGTTTATTAGTATGATATTAGTGCTTATGTTCGACACTTCGTTGAAGCGTAGAGACTTTTAATAACGTGTATCTCATGGTGTTCTGCCACACAGTTGGTTCGCGGTTGTCGCTATCGCTGAGGCGTAAAATCAGGTCATTTCCTCAATCTTAGGTGTAGAGTACAGGCTCCATGCTTCCTGGTAAATCTGTGTTGGCAGGAGGATAATTTACACATGTTGAGATTAAACCCCACTTTCGATACCTGCAAAGATGTTGTGTCAAGCATCGTGGCGAAGGAGGAAACTGTTAGAGGGAATATAGGTAAGTTGTATTCAGATCTTGTTGTGTTGTTGACAAGTACGTGTGTTTTTCGTTACTCAAATATGCAGATGCATCATCAGTTTTCTGTTGTAATGTATAATGCTTTGCATAATATAAATATAACAAACTGTTAATTCTTCTTAAAAATTTGTGCAGGTGTTTTTGAGCCTCGTATTCTGAACGTGGAACGAGATGGAGGTGTGCTATACTCATGGAGAGTACGTTTGGCTTTAGTTTGTTTTACGATATTTAAATTTGATTTAAAATACTTCAGTTTTTTATATAGTACTTTATTTTAATTTATAATACTTTTATTTAAATATATAATTGGATGTATAATACTTTAATTTGACAAGTCATGAGTGCGACGTTCAGTTCATACCATAGCTATTGTCGCAAAGACAATCTGCCAGTTCATAGTAAATGAGCACTGAATGCCATACATTGTATGGGCCGTAGAGCAAATGAATAGTAAATGACATAAACAAAAATGAACATATGTCACTGTGTTCACTTCCCTGGCTCCATGTCTGCTCCACTGTCCAAATCGTGGATCCTTTTGACTTTGTTAAGGGCGTTTTTTTAAACTTATTGATTTTACGATCTTTCTGTTAAGGGAACAACAGGGACTACAAGGATTGGGAAATACAACCCTCACAGTACAGAAAATAAGGTACAGAATAAGTTACCATGTTGGAGATATTGGGCCTGGGATATGGAAATCAATCTATACACAAACAATAATAAAAACCTACAGCACAATGAAAGAAAAACTTGAACAATAAAAGAAAAAGTAATGTTGTCTCTATAAAGGTGTATTACAAATATGAAAACTACACATATATTCCAGTTTTTATAAATGGAACTAAGCAAGGAATGTCTGTGCTTCTGGTATTCACAGCTCCTCTACACATTTGACAAGCAGGTGTGTGTCAGCAGTTGCTCTTTGAATAAAGAAGAAACACTTCTGGGTAAGAATAGTGTCTGTGATTTGCTTTATACAGTAACTTTATAATATATTTGCAGAGTGTTTCATTCTGAATTATAAGTTGTTTACTAATGTGAACTGTACTTTGTGCTAGCTGTCAGTTTGTCTCAGACTAAACAGGGAGGAGGCCAACTTAAACCAGGTACAGGACAGAATTTTAAAAATACATATTTTACATAAAATACATATATATCTCCATATCCAGTCATTTAACTGTTTTTTGCCTCTATGGCAGTTCCAGTTTTGTTAATAATTTTATGCCTGGGCAACTTATAACTAAACCATTTACAAAGGAAGAGGTTCCTTTGCAATTTTAACACCAATATAATTTCCTTTATTGGTTGTTGAAAAAGGGGTTACAAAAAATAAACCTTGTAAGGGTAAAACTGCTAGAGTCAAGGTGCATCCTAAACACTCCTAAATCACCTTCTTTATAGATGTATTTCCTGTTAGAACAGGAAGTTTGGACATATTAACTGGCTTTGTGTGTTAAAAACACAATGAACCATGATTATCTGCTTGCTGGGTGGATGCAGGGGAAGGGACATTCTTATTCTAGAGAGCATTTAATTACAAGGAAATAAATATATGCGTATGTAATACTTAAAGGTATATACAGCATTATACTTGGTAATCATCAATACTTTTAATCAATTTAGCCAAAAAATAGTCTACAAATATTAAATGCATATATCTGCTTTTTTGGAAATTTTGTCAAAAGTAGCAATACTGTACTGCATTGTGACTAAAAACAAAACTCAAATTTACTAAAATGTCATGAATCATCTTTAAGAAACAGCAGCTGTGAAATAGCTCACATAGATTCAAATACACATTGTCAAGGTTACAAATACACATTGTCAAGGTTATCCTTTAACTCCTGACACATTTTTATATTTCCTCTCTACTTCAGTGTCAAAATGTTTAACACTTCTCATAGAGATACACCCAATCAACAACACAAAGGTCCTCAAGGCAGTGGACTGCAGGGTCAAAGTGCAGGTAAATCACAACTGTCATGTGAAGCTGGTGATAAACTAGTTTGACAACTCAAAGCTTAAAGAATAACTAAACGCTAATTAAAACTAAATTAAAACGCTTCTTCTAGGCCAGGTTTCACAGACAGGACTTAATGTGTACTAGTTTAATTAGGATATTTAAAGCTGGTTAGTCCCAGTTTACCTTACTCTGTGACTGCCTAGTACAGAACTAGGAAAAATAAATCCCAAAAAGTCCAAAAAATGTAAGTAGAATTAGCTTAGTTCTGACTTAATTTAATCGTTATCTGTAAAACCGCTTTCTAATATTTAACATTTTTAAGTAAATAATTTTTTGTAAAAAAACAAAATTCGTTTTAAAGGACTGGTGTAAATCACATTAAAATTGTTTGTCTGCCTTACACTCTCTTTTTAGTTTCTTTATCCTAAGACATGCAGAACAGCGCTGCTGGACAGTCATTTATTATTGGTGGCAGAGGATGGCTGTATGTAGAATGACACAAACACATTGAAATGCCATATTTTGTTCAAGACACTTGGTTATATAATTTGTAATTTTGTGTTTCTACAGATGCTGATCTGTACCACATAACTCTAACAAAGCAGGAGGGGTACAGAGTGGTAAGGGCTGTAATATATAAGATTCTGTGGATACAATATTCAGTTAATCTGATAATGAAAATCTAATGTTATAAAAATACATCTAAAACAAAAATATGCATGGAGGAAACATATAAAGTCAGTCCTGCTGGTTTAAACAGGTGATGGTGAACCCTGAGCGTTTGTGCAGAGACAGAGTGGCAGAGGAATTTAACTGGGTCCAGTGGGATTCAGACACTCAACGACTCTTCTACCTCACTTCACGGGTCAGAATCCCATTTTACTTTGTTCTGTCTCTCATTCTGTACAACTTTATTTAGTAGTTATAAATCAGCCAATGCCTCAATGATATTTATCTACTCATCGTTTTGTTACTTAAGTAAAACAGTTTTTTGTCCACTCTATAGGAAAAACACACTCTGAAGTGTGTACAGTTTTACCTTGAGCGCAGCTTTGAGACTGTGGTAAACAATTACACACATTTTTGGTGTTAAGTTTTAAGTTTCCCTTTGACTGCTTAGAGGACTAATTACAGAAAACATGCTTTTGTACACAATAGTTTGAGCTTCCATTGGAAATGCCCAGCATTTCTTCAGTCACTTCTATGAGGTCAGCGAGTTCTTTCATACTAATTCATGAATACATAAAACATTATAAACATCAGTGGAACCATCTTGCTATTTAGAAAGAAGACTTGTGGTGATTTGTCTAAATGAAAGCTGTGTCTGGTTTGTACAGGTTTGTTAACTTCGGGTACGATCACTATCAAGAGATGAAGGAAGACGACGGTCTCAGGTTCGAGGTGTTCACTGATCCAATAGGTAAGTTATTTAGTATGGGTTCTACAATATGAAATCACATATTGAGAAAACGCAGAAAAACTTTCTCCATATTAATATTTTTAATGTTTGTTTTTACTTTTCTAATCTATCTTGGGAAAGAGAGTAAGTTTTTTATTCATGCTCTTTCTAATCAATAATTCCACCCAATCAAATTGATGCTTCATTTTTATTGGTGCAACTTTTAAAAGCTAGCATACAATCACAAGAGAAGCTTCTGAAATCACCCAAAGCAAATTTTAAACACGCAATATATGTCTACGTGCTTTGCATGCTGATTGTAGCTGAGTAAATCATAGTAAATCTCCAATAACCTTCTGCATTCCAGCTGCCTTTGCTCTTATAGTTTTATGTATTAGGTCTAATTTATTGCATAAAGGTTACTGATCTGATTCATTGAACGCCTTGAACAGGGACCATGTGTGTGTGCTCCAGTCATCCGGTGTGCTGGAATAAGGATGCCACGTACACTATCGCGTTTGTTCATAAAGGTACAAAACATGATGCAAAACATGATGGTCACAGCCTGCAACTCTGCATTATGATCTGTAAAGTCACTGGCAGACTACTTTCCAACCACATCATGCCACATACCAAAAACAACAATCTCAACAACAATCAACAGCATTTCTTTATCTAGTTGCAGCAGTGCTTTGTTAATGTGCCCTCCTGGTTGAGTCTGGTTTCTCCAGGTTTCTCTTTACTTAACATTACCAGAGTTTTGGTTCTTGCTATTGTCCTCTTTGGCTTGCTCACTTGGAGACTGCTGACATATTCATATTAAGAGACATTTCACAATAACCAGTTTCAACATAACAGGTTCAGATACTTACAGTTCCCTATTTGCTTATTCATTTGTTTCTTTTATTTTCTTAGCTTACATTTTACAGGACCTTTGCTAAATTCTATTTCCTGTCTTTCCCTAATTAAATTTTATTATAGTAATATTATGAACTCCAATTATATCTATGTTCTTCAATGGACCAACTAGTTTGTCTAAAACTTGACTCTGTAAAGCTGTTTTGCAACAATACAAAATTGTGAAAAGCGCTATATAAATTAAACGAACTTAATATACTGCACTGTACACAGGTACACATTATTAAAGGAGCAGTAATGAATTTTTTTGCTAGTCTGTTTGGTATGTATATATTGTGTTTGTGTATAGTTCGGCTGTGTAAATAGGAGAAAAACAAAGTGGATGGGACTTATCAACACAATAACACTCTTGTAGCCAATCAGCAATAGGGGGCTGCTGCTGTTAGTCTTTGCCTGTATTTCATAGTGATTTGTAATTTTGAGGGTGGAGCAGTGAAAAGAGGGTTTGTTTGTTTGGGTGTCACTTTCAAATATTAACAGTGTTGATTGCTTGATGCACCTTTGATTATTACAGTGCCTTGCATACGTATTCATACCCCTTGAACTTTTCCACGTTTTGTCATATTACAACCACGTACACCCATGTTTTTATGGAGATTTTATGTACTAGACCAACACATAATTGCAGCACAGTAGCACATAATTGTGAAGTGAAACGAAAATAATACATGGTTTTAAAATTTTAAGCAAATACAAATCTGAAAAGTGTGGTGTGCATTTGTATTCAGCCCCCCTTCGTTACTTTGTAGAGCCACCTTATGCTGCAATTACAGCTGAAAGTCTTTTGGGGTATGTCTCTACCAGCTTTGCACATCTAGATACTGAAATGTTTGCACATTCTTCTTTGCAAAATAGCTCAAGCTCAGCCAGATTGGACGGGGAGCGTCTGTGAACAGCAGTTTTCAAGTCTTGCCACAGTTGCTCGATGGAATTTAGGTCTGGACATAAACTCTGACCAGCTTCTCTGTCCCTGCTGAAGAAAAGCATTCCCACAGCATGATGCTGCCACCACCATGTTTTACAGTGGGGATGGTGTGTTCAGGGTGATGAGCAGTGTTACTTTTCCACCACAAATAACGCTTTGCATTTAGGCCAAAAAGTTAAACTTTGGTCTCATCTGACCAGAGCACCTTCTTCCACATGTTTGCTGTGTTCCCTACATGGCTTGTGGCAAACTGCAAACAGGACTTCTTATGTCTTTTTCAACAATGGCTTTCTTCTTGCCACTCTTCCATAAAGGCCAGATTTGTGGAATACACTACTCATAGTTGTCCTGTGGACAGATTGTCCCACCTGAGCTGTGGATTCCTGCTGCTCCTCCAGAGTGACCATGGGCCTCTTGGCTGCTTTTCTGACCAGTGCTCTTCTTGCTTAGTCTGTCAGCTTAGGTGGATAGCCATGTCTTGGTAGGTTTGCAGTTGTGGCATACTTGTTCCTTTTTTGGATGATGGATTGAACAGTGCTCCTTGAGATGTTTAAAGCTTGGGATATTTTTTTATAACCCAACCCTGCATTAAACTTCTCCACAACTTTATCCCAGACCTGTCTGGTGAGTTCCTTGGACTTCATGATGTTCACTAGTGTTCTCTAACAAACCATTGACGCCTTTACAGAACAGGTGTATTTATACTGAGACAAAATTATACACAGGTGGACTCTATTAACTAATTAGGTGACTTCTGAGGGCAATTGATTGCAATATAATACATATATTGCAATAAAATACATTTAAGTTTGTGGTTGTAAGGTGACAAAATGTGAAAAAGTTCAAGAGGTATGAATACTTTCGTAAGGCACTGTATTAATTATTGATATTGATCATTTGATTATTGAGTCAAATGTAGCAATGCTTTATACAAAATTTGCAAAGCCGAGAGGAACTTACCTAGCACATGTAAAACATGAAACAGGTTGAAATGTGAATCTCTCTCTTTTATCTGACAGGCTGCAGTAAGACGTTCACTGTATCTTTAGAGAAAGGCTCTGCACCTGCTAATGAACCAAAGGTCCATCCTATCTTCATTCATCTGGGTCAGTGCAGCCATCGTCACTGAATGAACATACATTCCAACATAAAGAACCTTTTTATAATCACATTTTCATCTGCATTGCATTCAGAGCATATAGTTATAGAGCTATAGGAGACAGGTGTTGTTATAGGGCAACTCACTATTGATGTTTTATCTGTTTCAGGTTATTATATAGTGGTGTATCTGGCAGGTCACTTCCTGCACTTGATCAACTGCAGACAGCAAGACCTGCTCTGCTACAGTTTGTTCTTGTCAGGTAAGCCTTCATGTTTTTGTATTGCTTGTAATGTTGATACTGTATATCATGTGTTGTGTGTGTGTGTGTGTGTGTGTGTGTGGGTAGTACCAGGCTCTGTATTCTATCTTGTATTCTGTCTCACAGGGGCAGATGGATATATTGAAGCTCTGGGTTCAGGCAGTGAGGTAATAAGCATCTCTGGCAGGAGGCTGCTGGATGTCAGAGTTGGCAGGATGTACACCATGGAGCTGAACCATGACTTCCTGCTTGAGCTCCTCAGTTCAGACAGGCCTGAAGCCCAGCGTCTCGCTGCACTGCACTGCATGCTGGTCTATCTGCAGCCAAATCAGGTGATAGAGCTAAAGGTGAGTGATTGAGGAGGAAAAAATTGATGACTGTAAAGAATATTCCACACAACACATTTTCTTTTTAATAAGTTTACATACAAAGCTGGATTTCAGCATCATTGAGCCACTGTGGGGGACAAGTCAGATGTGTGAAGCATGCTGGGAAACCAAACAACTTACAAAGAGTACATTTTTGTCAAGAGCAGGTGGCAGCTTCACTGCTAAGGATTGTTTTGTCTCATGCGATATTGGTAATATTGCTCAATGGTGGCATTGAGCTGTATATATAATAGAGGGCAAAAAGCATATACTGTATATACTGACAACCTTTATGTGAAATTGTGTTGATGGTTTAGTGATATCTTAATGGTCATTCCTCTATCCAGATTATAAACTGGATCAGTGAAAATGTCATGAGCTTCGATGCTTTTGACCAAATTCAGGAATTCATTTTAGGTGAGTGTTTGCATATTGAATGTGTCTTCATAGTACATGTTTAATTAAAACTGTAACACTCAAAGGGTGTCTCTCATTGCAGCTTCCCTGTACAGAATAAGCTACCAGCAGTGTGTGAGCCTAGATAAAGTGTTGCCATACTCCTGTGTATTTGAAAGAAAGGTAAACACTGGCTTGCTTCTTATTTTCAGGAGTAATGCGTAGGTAACTCTTTTGTGACAGTGATCTACAGTCTACTGATCTACTGTGTACTGTAAATACTTCACACAGTGGCTTTACTAACATTTGTGTGTTGTTTTCTAGGAGTTGCCTGTGGCTCTGACAGCAATCCCCAGAGTAAAGTGTACTCCTGAATTGCTATGTCAGCCACTTATTAAAGGGAAGGTAAGGAATGAATGCATATGCTCCATATGCATAGACTAAAAATATTAGTGTATATTTTACATACGCGATGAACAGGCTCTGCTGAAATGCCAACTACTCACATTTGTAGTTAGCTAAGTTGCACAGTTTATTTTGTAAATTTTTCCAAATTTCAATCATTAAAATAATATTAAAGAGATACAATAAGGTAAAATACTTGAGACACATGAGAAGCTTTACAAAAAAATTATTTTCACCAACCAGTCAACAAATTTTTCCTGCTTCAGTGTCACATTAGAGTGTCACATTGCAAAAGTAAAATGGTTTGTAAATTCTCTCATGTTGAAATTATTGAGATACATACGCTGTCCATAGTTTCCTTTCCATATGTAGTTTCCTTCTCAAACACTAGGTGGCAGAAGAGGTCTAAATATAATGCTGGTGGTTGACGTAGATGACCAGGAATTCTTATGTAATTAATTAAATCTGCGAGGGCATTAGAGGGAAACTCAACAATAGGAAATGTTTGAGTTGTGAAATAAATTTACAACTGTCAATCTGGAACCAAAACATTACAGATGTTGAAACAAACCCAAAAAAATAAATAAAAACCCCTATAATATTTGCCAGGGCTTCATTTCAAGATGACAGACTTAATTTTTCAAAGGGATAATAAATACTGCTGTTATACATTTGGTTTCTCTGGTTCAAAGGCTAAGAGTTTGCATGGTTACTGGGAGGAGCTACATCACATTTTGGACAGAATGCGGTATTTTGAGGCTGTACCAGGCCCACGCTTCAGAACTACTTTAATTAAAGAAGACTGGATGAAATTTCAAACAGCCATGGTGAGCACCTGAAACACTCATCTGACGCAGATTGGCTTGGGTGTCAGCACTTACATCATAGGCCACTAAATCTGCTTTAAAATGTTTTTGAAATGTTAAGAAAAACAGGGGTAGTGAATTTTAACCCATTACAACTGTATCATAATATAGTGAATATGGCTGAGCTGTTACAACATTTAAGCAAATAGGTGTGAGTTACAGTTGCAAAATAATTCAGAAATTCAAATGCAGAGGGAATACAAAAGGTTATGTAATCAAAAATAATAACTTTTCCTGTGCTATATGGATGTATTCTTACAAATGCTTCAAACAAGCGCTTGTTGTCATTGTGTTTCAGCAGTGCTGGAGCAGTGCATCGACCAATCAGAATTCAGGAGGGGAATTAACTGTTTTATAATACTTCTGTTTTGTTGTTGCAGAACACAGGAAAAAAGAAACCCCCTCGCTATCATCGGAACATCGAGGACAACACCAAAAAGTGGGTGGAGAATGCCATGTAGCTATTCTGAGTGTGTGAGTCTGTGTGTGTACATGTGAAAGCAGTAAAGAGCATGTTTTACACTTTGAAAAAAGTCAGAAATAGTCCAGTGTGTTGCACCACTCGCTTATAACAGGAATAAACAAACTAAATAAAAACAAGTCAATATTTACTTGCTTTTGTAGTGCATTTAATCTTGAAGTTCTGTAAAATGAGTTCTGCAGAAAAAGTCTTGCATAGCTGATCTGTCCAAGCCAAGTATGTTTGATTTTGATGAGACCCATGAGTAAAACAAACCATGTAACTGAAACATTTTTTTTGTATTTAAATGTCTTGTTTTGGTTTGTTGCTAATCTCCAGAGTTCTATCCATGGTGGACACCTGGCGTTTGGGTAAGTGAAACATGGTTTAATGCCAAGTAGTGTTAAAAAAAGGACACTTGTGAGATTCTTTAGTTCTGACCAATCCAGGAAATGTTTCATGCTTACATGGAAAACAAGTCCCAGTGACCGGAGTTTCAGGGTCACATTCTCTTGTTTGGATGTTATAGTTCCTATGATTAATTTATCAAACTTCTCATCAGAGGGAATGGGGAGGAAGAATTCCAGTGTTTTATAAAAGTGACTCCTCGCTCGACTGATCTTGTGTTTATCTCAGTGCCTTTTAATGCTAGATGTATCTTTTAATTTGAGCTAATCAGTTACTACCAGGGATAGACTTGTCATAGGAGGCATTCAAGTTTTCCTAGTCGGTTGTGGAAACCAAATGAAGATACAGTGTATATTACAAAGACTTAAAGAGAGAAAAATGTTGCTATTGTCAGATTGGCTTGATGATAGATCCTGATTTTTCGCGCACAGCTGCTATAGATCTGTTGTGCATTTGTGATTGTATGACCACAAGTGATTTATGTGCTACCAAGTAACTTTATCCATAAGTTCTGTTGCAATGTGTTTGGATTTAAGTCTCATCACTGGCTGCTTAGAACCTGAATATAGTGGAGGATGGTTGTGAGCAGACGCTTTTATCCAAAGCGACTTACAAAGAAAGAAAGCATTAAACGTTATGTCGTAAGAACCAACAAGCCAAGTTTACAAAGCTATTCACAAATTGCACTGCCTTTTCTATAACATGGATAAGTACAGTGAAGGTAATTAAGCATTAGGCATTATATGCATATGTGATACATACAGTGGTGAATATATTCTCTGAATTGTGATGGTTATACTGTAGGTCCCAGGCTCTTATGTATCTTTTATGAATCTATCCCTGTTAATTACGAAGCACATTCAAGTTCCTACAAACATAATAAAAACAGATTGTTCAGCTCTTAAGGGAATTGTTCACCCTGAAATAAAAAAACAAACGGTCATTTTTACACTGTCATGATTCCAAACCTCCTTTTTTATGACTTAATTTCCTCTATGGGCACGGGTAGTTTAGGATGTTTATACATGCAAATGCAAATCTTTCTTCAAAAATAACAAGAAGACACTATGAAAGTAGAACGCAAGAAATTAAGCAAGCAAGTTATGTGGATTTGGAAATTACATTAGGGCAGGTAAAATAATGAAAAAATTTTCATTCAACTATCCCTTTAAATTTTAGTCTCTCACTAACATCCTCTGTCTCCTTCCAGACAGGCGTGTGGTTCCGCTGTTTCAGGAGGAAGACCAACAGCAGAGGGCGCTGGTGGGACTGGTGAGTGGTGGGCCTTTCAGTGCTATAACACTCCAAAGAAAGTGATGTCATAGATCAAAGAAGCTAAAGTCAACGTAAATAGGGACAGGTGCAAACAATTATAGATCACTATAAATAATCTCTCAGAATTAAAAACATAATAAAAGCCATAATTAGAAACAGGACCTTACTCTATCCTCACATATTCTTGGTTGTCATACTCCTTAATTTTAGTTTTTCTATGGACGACCACCAACCGTGGTATTAAAACTGTGATAAAATCTTAGACCCTGTAGTGAGTCATTCTTGAAATGAATCAGTTGGATTGGATGAATAGTTTGCGCATGCTGTTGTAGGTGTTCACTAAAAGATCAGGTTTTGCTGTACTGACTTAATGCTTTTCTCTGTTATAGGCTGTAGAGAATTTTGTAAAAGTTCAGCAGTCTATTTAATGTATTGCTATGCTAGTTTCATGTTTATAGCATTACTCCACAGTCTCTTTCTTATGACAAAAGAAAATAACTGCAATTAAAATGACGATTTTATGTCATTATGTGTTTATTTAAGTGGTAATTTTTTCTATTTTTCTCTTATTTATGCTATTTCTTTTACTTTATTTAGATGGTGGACAAGCTCAGAGAACACTTGAACAGGCATTTACCACGACTGGGAAAAAAAAAGATTGATGTGCTGGTGGTGAACTACGCTGCAAAGCTGGTATGTGTTTTTGTGTTCTCAAATCATTATGCCACAGTTCTCGTTTAACACATGTTATTAATTGGCAGCTATAACATCTTTGTTGACATAAACACTGCGCTACAGCTTGCTGTGGTCGATTAACACTTGTCCTTATCCAAAACACAGTTATCACCCTCCTGTGTAGAAGTTTGGGACCAGCTCCAATAATGTGCTGGTCTATTATGTAAGGGAAAGCACAAGATATGTACATATATCTGTTTCCACCAAGCTGACCCAAAATTAAGCATGTTTGGGAGACCAGAGGGAAAACAGATGAATATAGTGGCGCTTACTGCTTTTGCAGATCAAGCCAGAAGGGCATAAAGATCTGAAAAATTGCACATGATCTCCCTGAATGAATAGTTAGTGCAAGTGTGCAAGTGCAAGTGAAACCAAAGTGAACAAAGAACATTAAAGTTGGGGAGGTGCTTGTGTTCTCTACAAAAACAGGAAAGGAAAGTGAGTCAGATTAGCCCCTGGTGAAGTGTTGTACACTCTGCGTAATGTCATGTGAGGACAGCGAGGGTTTATTTTGATTTAATATTCTAATAAGTTTCTTAGTAGTTTCAGAGAGGATGGGTGTTGTCCTGAATCTGCTGTTTTTGTAATGCCGGGCTTGGCGATATTTCTGTAACAAATAGCTGTTCGAATCAGAGGGGTCAGAATATCATTCCTACAGTATTTTGCAATTTCCACATTTACATTGTCATTTACACAATTATAAAGTAAACAAATAAAAAAATGACAATGTTATATGTTATCTATATGTTACCTTTGTGCTAGTGTGTACTGATAAAATGTATACCTTAAATACACTGTAGGTCGCTTTGGATAAAAGCGTCTGTCAAATTATGAAATGTAATATGTTTTAGTAATTTAATGGCCGTTTTTTCTTTTTAGCTGGAACTGGTCTGGCAAATGTTGGAATTGGTGTGGCAGAAGCTAGAGTTGGGCCCCTGGGTGCTTTGCCTGTATGTATTCCTGTCCATTGTGGGTTAGTGTTAGGAGTGGAAAGGGTAATGCTTGAATGTAACATATCATATTTTTGTGCATGGATACTTTTCTGCTCTAGTAAACAACAGGGCAGTTCAGAGGAGTGGGCGATGTTTCATGTGATGTTTCGCATTCTGGAAGCAACTAAAGGGCTCTGCTTCCCCCTCCCTCCAGGTAAGATGAACTATGAAAAAACAACCTGCATACCATCTGAGGACATTTAGCTTTGTTCCAAAACTGTAAGCTGCCTGACTGTCTACTGCCCACATTCAGAAATGGGGCCTTTTAAGAAATTGCTTTTAAACTCAGCACGACATACAATGTTGCACAAACAAAAATGCCTAAAAAAAAGCTACTTTTTACATATGTCTCAGTATTGAATAAAATGCATTTATACTGTGTATTTTTGTCTCCCCACCACCATCTTTATTTTATTTTTTACTTAATGCAATTCATTTTGGGATTGGCTTTTCCAGAGAAACTTTCTGGCATAGATTTTGGTTACAATGAGGCGTCTTTGAGCTTTGAAAACATTGTCTGTCACGCTGTCTTGAAAGCCAGTTTACTAAAATTTGAAACCGCTAATGTTCTCACATTTCCAAGAAAAATTTGATGTTTGTATTTTCTTTCCAAGTTTAGACATATTTTAAAGTGTATTTAATACAAGGGGAGAAAAAAAACACGTAGTTCTATTATTGACCACACACCCTCTGAACATTAATCTCTTCAAAATCCAAGTTAAAAATCCATATAAAGCAGATGTTGGGTGTTTAAATGTTTGTGCGTATTGTGGGAGCTGTCAGATCTGTCAGGGTGGTGGCACTCTTTGACACAAATAGTTTGGCTGGAAGACGATTAGTAAATGAATCATTGACCTGGTGCTTCAGTCGTGCACAGTCAGTAACAGTTCAGATAGAATCGGATAGAAGTAATGAAACAGCTTGAGTGACATATGTGCATGGGTGTGTGTGTGTGTCTGTGTGTGTAGGTTATTCAACCCTGTTGAGTGTGCTTGGAGTCCGCTGTCTCCCGCAGCACACTTTTCTTCAGTATGTGGATCACGGTCTTTTGCAGCTTACTGAACCTTTTGTTTCACGTCTTATGACAGGTACTTTTATAAACTCACACAGACAACCTACAATATCACCTTTTATAAATACCTGCGTTTTTCAAGAGCATTTACATTTACTGCCCTTATGCAGTTGGTTTGGTTTTGGTTCTCTATTATTATTGTATTACTTTTTTTATTTTATAATTAATTATTTATTATTTAATTAATATTTTATATGTATATGTATATAT